>PVHX01001020.1:200000-234850 GCA_004024805.1 Geosciurus inauris | reverse complement strand
GGGGCAGTCTGAATGAAGCAGATATTCTGAGAAGAAAAGAGCATAAGCAGGCAATTATACATCAAAAGAAGTTGGTGAATGTAGGAACTTGATTCCACATGGAAAGAGGAGAGGCACATCTGCCCAGCGGAGCTGCTGGGCCATTGGAGATGTTCCCTGGAGCACCAGGCAGGCCCTTTCCAGGAGGCTCTGTTCTTGTTGTGCTGAACAATGAGTGGTCACAGTGTCAAGTGGCTTAGTGAAATCTCTGTGGTGACTCCATAAGTGGCAGTGGTCTCTGCTGGGAAGTGGAAGGAGGCAAAATGTAGAGTGGAAATAGTGCTAGGAGACAGGCACCACATTTTTGGAGTGGAAACCTTAGAATGGATGACTGATCTGTTAAAGCTCTTTGAACCTAGCAATTGATGAGTTCTGCTTGTCGATGTATTTACAAGTGAGATGGCTAGAAGGGCCTGGGAAAGTCTCTACAGTTCTTGACTTATAATATTTGAGACATAAGTAATGTCTTCATCTATTTTTCTAGTTTTTAGTACTGGGAAGGATGAGCTTGACAGAAGGCTTATTATTAGGGCCAAGGGGGCTTTAAATTGAAATTTGGGAATGGTAAAGAGAAGAAAATAATCAAAAACCAAAATTTATAAATTGATACTTAACTAATAAAGAAGGATGAAGGAAGTCCTAAAAATTATCTGAAAAATATAGTACTAATATGTATAGGGTTGGGGCTGGGGTTATGGCGCAGTGGCAGCGTGCTCGCCTAGCACGCGGGAGGCACTGGGTTCGATCCTCAGCACCACATAAAAATAAAATAAAGATATTCTATCCACCTACAACTAAAAATAAATATTTAAAAAAAATATGTATAGGGTCAATATGGTCAAATATTTTTATGCAGAAGATAAAGTATAAGTGTTAAGCAGAAAATTAGAGCAGAAGGAGTATAAGCAACTCTTGGCTTTGGGACTAAGGGAAGAACTTACAAAGGAAACACTTTTTCCTCAACAAGAAATGAATTTTAAAACATACAGTGATGACTCACAATATATTTCACAATAAACTGCAGCACTCACATACACATACATACATAGGCATACAATAGACACGTCTTTTCTCACACACACACACACACACACACACACACCTTTCAGGAAGGAAATATACCAAAATTGTTAAAGAAATTACCTCCAGGTAGTGAATTTTTGGATGTTTTCTATCTTTCTGATTTTCTCCATTTTCAAAAGTTTAAACAGTGGACACCTAATACTTTGATAGTGGAAACAGTATACAAGTGATATTTCTAAATACCGAAAGTATAAAAACACAT
The DNA here is from genome assembly GCA_004024805.1 of Geosciurus inauris. Classification (NCBI taxonomy): domain Eukaryota; kingdom Metazoa; phylum Chordata; class Mammalia; order Rodentia; family Sciuridae; genus Geosciurus; species Geosciurus inauris. The sequence goes on along the minus strand of PVHX01001020.1, from coordinate 233,526 downwards.
TTGGGTAGAAAGCATTTGGGTTTGGATGACATAATTGAACAGAAGTAATTATTGGACACATTAAATGTTTGAATTTTAAACCTGTTTTTGGGGTAGATATAGTTGTGCTGCAGAATTTGATCTCTATGTATAGTCTGTCAAGATTATGGAAAAAATTATGTTTTGTCTTAAAAAATAATTTCATCAATGATTGAGGAAACAATGGAATAATTGGCTGCTCTGAATTTAATTCTAAAGTAGGGGAAAATTTGTTGGACAAGTGAAACTGTCTGGAGCTAGACCTGTAACCTGAGAATTTAGGAAGTAGTGTTTGGTTTATAATTTTAAAAAACGTTTTTTTTTTTCCAGTATTGGGGATTTAACCCAGGACCTCATGCATGTTAGGCAAATGCTCCACCACTGAACCATATCCCCAGCCCCTTTTATTTTATTTTGAGACAGGGTCTTGCTAAGTTGCCCCAGGCTGGCCTGGAACTTGGGATCTTCTTGCCTCATCCTTCTGGGTAGCTGGGATTACAGGCGTGTACCACCATGTCCAAAAGGAAGTAGATTTTTAAAAATCCAAATAAAAAATGATTTAGCACCTTAAATGCAGGCCAATGGCTCTATAGTATTTGGCCCACCGTATATAATCTAAAAATATAATAATAATACCAGTCTTGGAAATCAGGATTGGGTCTTTGATCCCCTGGTGTTGAAGATTAAACACCTGAGAAATGCTGAGGCAAGCACAGAAAGCAAATTTTATTTAAGAAAGAGAACAGAGATAGCAGACTTCTCTGGAGAGAAGTGTTGGGGGGGGTGAGTTAAGTGTGGTGGGAGCGGTGGGTCTCGCTTTTTTATAGATCCCAGATTTCCTCTCCCTCCCCACCTTCTCTTTCTTTCCTGTGTACGTGCCTAAGGGCAGGAAGGAGCAGCCCAGGGGGTAATCGTTAGCAACTCCTTGTGCTGGGAAATGTGATTCCCTGAAGGTGTTAGCAACTGGTTGAGCAGGGAAGTGCTCTGGAGGTGTTAGCAATCCATTTCCTTTTCTTTGATAATCAGCCCCTATCTTTCTGACCCATTACCACCTAAGCTGTCCTTCACTCATGTCCTTCACTCATGTCAATGTGACTTAAGACTTTAAAATATTGCCTAATATTTGGCTAATATAGTAATATTTGTGTAATGATTGAATGAACAAATAAGTGAAAGGTGATTGAATGAGGATGGACCGTGGGTGTGGGAGGCTCTACTAACAAATTCTGACAATTATAGGTTCCCTCAATAAAGAAGAGAGTAGTTGACCAAAAAGTGTCACATACCAGTTTACACATGTAAAATATACAACTATAAAAGAAAAAGTTTTAAAGTTATGTGTGGAAACAGAAAAAAAGGGGAAAAAAAGAATTATCTCCTTGCTTAATTGGTCCCTACTCCATGGGATACTGTGGCAGTTTGCTCTTCTGTGTATTCATTTCTCTATGATATTATACTTAACCATTTCTGCCTCTGTAACTCTTCCTGCTTTCTGCCCCACCCGCATCCTGAGTTTTAAACACGCTGTGTCATCTTCATATTCCCTTTGTTCTCATAAAAATATTTGCACATTCTAGGTGCTCCATAAATATTTGCTGACTTGCATTGTTTGGAACAGATGGTATAATGTTAAAAGATGACTACAGAAAGAGAAACACCACTAAATTCTATTTAACGTCTATTTTCTCTGTAAAGGATAATGGTTTTTCAAATTGGAAAGGGCAGCCCAACCGTAACTAAAAGAACCTGGAAACCTCAAGTAGGTGTAGAGATTCCAAATGTGCTCACCGCTTTAAATTGCTACAGATTCATCCCATGACACTAAAGGAATTTTCATTTGGGATTGTGGAGCTGCTCCTGGAAATCTGGAAAATATAGGCAAGAGGAGAGGTGAGATAATTTCTTGATATTTTTTGGAAAAAAACAAAACAAAACAAAACAAAAAACCCATGGATGCCTAACATGAGGCTTGTACTAGGATGGGAACTATGAAATGGGTAGATTGATAGCACTTTGAATACCAAGCTGACATCATGTCCTTTTTAAAAAAATAGGATGACTGAACCTGTAGATGAGGGGAATTTCCAAGGCGTAATGTATCTCAGTGTGCAAGCCAGTTGAGAAAGCATCTTATATTATCAGGGTTGCCGGCTCTTTGTGGGGACATGTATTGTGTGGTGAGCGAATCACAGGTTTTTGAGCAAATGAACCTCCAAAGATAAATTAATCAAACTGAAAGCTGGTCTTTAAAGTAACACTGCTTTAATCTGATTCTGATTAACAGTTTATCATAGTCCCAACTGTTAATGTTTTACAAGTCAGGAAATTAAGAACGGTCATTGATAGTGTGATGGGTAAAGGCAGTCTGGCCCTGTCACTAGCTGAAGGACTTCAGCAAATTACCACACCTCTCTGTGCCTTAGCTTGTTCATTCATAAGATGCAACTGATGATGTCTACCTGCCCACGGTATACATACAGCCCTTTGCACTGTTCCCACCACTTGGCAAATCCTCCATAAATGGCAGCTTGTGCCTATTTAGAATTTACCAGATTTAGCATTTTATGCATGAAGAAACTAAGGCTTGGAAAGAGCAAATAGTGTCAAATGGACATGAAAGAATTTTTATTAGGGTTAATAATGGACTAAGAAATTGAAGTCTTAAAGCAATAAGTGTAAATTTCATAAAGCTTATACTTTTCTTAACATGTCATTTGTATAACATCGATCTAAAGGTTTTAGTTGACTGTGAGATGAACATGATGCATCGTCATGTCATAGCTCTAAAAAATAGAAACAACAACAACAAAAAAACTGGTTCCAATGTACTTGAATAATTTGACCCCATCTAGAATATATTTCTTTTTATTTTTCTCCAATCTTTTGATGAGAGGGACAGATTGTGGGGAATGGACACAAAGTCACATCAAGACTAGCTGGAAAAATTAGAAGTTTGGAAAAGCGAAAACTTTGAAGGAAGCATGAGAGGCAGCTTAAACTATTTAAAGGGTATCATTTGGAAGAGGGATGGATTTATCTTGTGATGCTCCAGTGGCAATGGGTTCCAGGAATAGAAGTTATAGGAAGGCCAGTTTGACCTTTACATTTTAGCTGACCTAGAGAACCAGTCAGAAGTGGGACAGTCTGTCTTTGAAGGGGGTAAGCATCTTCTGAGAGATTCTGTGGAAGGAATTTCCAAATTGGATGGAGTAGATGACCTCTCAATTCTCTTCCAAATCTAAGAATTTATCATTCTGAGAGAGACTGGATCTTTCAAAAGAATGCATTTCTAATGGTGAATGTTACTGGTCAAGGTATCTACTCTCCTTTAATTTTATTAATTTGATTATTTTTTGAAGAATATAAATAAGTTACAAATATAAGAAATATATTTTTCATTTTAGACACATGACAATTTCAGTGTTAATGGGAAAGCCATTATTTTTTAGTAAAATTCAAAGCACTGAATTCATTACATTATAAGAAAGGCAATTTCCTCTTCACAATTAATTGTAAGACATTTCTTCCATTATTGGAGAGAAATCGTCTGTGCTTAAAGAGCATTTGTGTTGCGTTAAGAAGGTGGCATTTCTTTGATGTTTGTGTATACATAAAGGTAGCTTATAGCAAAATCTAAAAACATAGGAAACGCAGACTTGTAAAAAATGACTTTCCCATGGAAAACTCCTTGGTATATATCAAATATTCTCAGATCATAAGGTTATTTATTGAGAACCAGGACTAACTTTCTTCCCTCCTTCCTTCCCTTTTTTCTCTTTCTTTTTCTTCTTTCTCTTAAGATTACTGGCTGCACTATTATCTTGCCCAGATTCCTAACATTATATTAGAATTTTCCTGAATAAAAATGAGTCTGATTTTGGTTGTGAAGTCAGCTTGATTCATCCTCTCCCCTCCCCACCCAGGTGTCAGCCCAGCCCAAGCTGTTTAGCACAATGAAAGTTCTTGTTTGACCATAACTGCACATCTCACTCCACAGGCAATCAGCATTTTAATTAGTGATTCAAAGGAAAGTCATTGTCCTCTAGTTGCTTTATCATAATTGCCAAATAATTTTCCATTGAATAAATAAATAATGTAAAGGAGAAACCTCCCCTCATAATGCTGTCATTAAGGCTTCATTTTTTTACCCCCTCATTTGTATTTGTATTAACACACAGCCCACTTGAAAGGGAGTAATTATAATGGCTTTCTGACAGTAGCCTATGGTTTTTAAACACTGGGGATGGTTTCCTTTTCCATCACCGCTTTGCACTGCTTGGATTATTTTAAGGTTTAGATAAAGGAAGCTCATAGTGGCTGGTGTCTCTTCAAAGGTGTGTGAAAGTGAATGATTGATTTGCTGTGTGCATCATTGGAACTAGGTAACTTGCATTATGACTCTGATGTACTGTGTAATTGATGCAAGTCCTTTCATAGCATTCTGAGATTGAAATCAATATTCATTTGGAGTGCAACAACTGTAATAAACTACATTCCTTTTGTAAGCAGTGGTCTAAGGCTTTGTAAAGGATCAGTTAGGAGTGACAGATTAACATTTTGGTCAGGCTGGGGTCTATTTGAATAGATATGAACAATGTCTTTAAAACAACCCCATTTAAAGCTGTTGGTTTCAAGAAATGAACTTTTTGATTTTGCTGTATAGAAACTTCTTTTGCTTGGCCTTTATATGAGTATCTCTCTTCTGTCTGCTTACAGACCTGAATCCAATTGTAAGCAGCAATAATTATTTTCATGAATAGGTTGACTTTCGTGAAAAACTCCACAGATGTTATTTATATTTCTTGACAAATTTTTTAAAACGTCTCATCTATATTGTTATACCTTTCGAATGATTGATGATGGGCAATTGGAATTTGCATTCTTTGTTTAAAAAATGGATAGGCCTTGACAATATTTAGTAAAGAGTAAAACTTCAGATACTAAAGAGATGCATTCTGAAGAATAAAGAAATCAATATCAATTAATTTTTACAATCAGATCCCATATTTATCATCCTAAGTACTGCCATGAGAGAACTAGCATGGTGGAGAGGCCAAGAGTGCTGGTTTTGATCCTAGACAAATCTAGGATCAAATCCAAACCACTGCCGACCTACTGTATGGGGTGAGTGATGTAAACTGTAGGTTTTGTAGATGATGTAGGTTACTCATCTGCAAAATTTATATGATAATGGTAATTACCAGAGTAATGCTGAGTTAAGTAAATGAAATAATTACTATAAAAAATATTTTAACATAGGCTGGGGTTGTAGCTCAGTGGAAGAGCACTTGCTAGCATGCAAGAAGCCCTGGGTTCCATGCCTAGCACTGAAAAAACCAACCAAACAAAAACCACTTAACACGTTGCTTGGCACATTTTAATGACTTTATAAGTGGTGGTGAGATTTTCTTCCTTTCTCCAAATACATACGTTTCTTATATGGCAGGAGTCACAAATTATGGCCCAAGGGTTAAAATGGGCCTGTTCCTTTCATTTCAGCTATATAGGGTTTTAGCAATCAGGTTTTCACATAAAAATGCCTTTCCCATGAGTCCCCGCTTCAGCCCTTGTAAGCTTCCTAAATCCCACCTGTTTTTATTTATTTATTTTTTTAGTTGTAGGTGGACAGAATATCTTTATTTTATTTTTTTTATGTGGTGCTGAGGATCGAACCCAGTGCCTCACGCGTGCTAGGCGAGCAAGCTAGCACTGCGCCATAACCCCAGCCCCAATCCCACCTGTTTTTCAAAGCAAAGATCAAGTCCCTTTTCACTGAAGTCATCCACAGTTGTTCATACCCTAACATTATCTTTTCTCTTCTGATCTCCTTTAGCACTTTTAGCCTACACATAATTTGACACTGTTATGCAATAAATATAACAAAATATGCAATATTTTGTGATGTTGAAGTGTCACAGGCTTTCTCCAATTAAGTTCTCATAGTAAAGCACAAACTAATAATTGTAGTAGGAGCAGCAATAGAGCAATATTTGTTCCTACTTAGAACACTTGTTTTACACATACAAAGGCCCACCTCATAAATTTATGGGATATCAAGGTGGATGTCTTCATATGAAGTGTACTGATTAGAAACTTCCAGAAGTTAGGTAATGCTGTATGCCAATCACAGAAAGTGGATTGGAACCCATCTCTGTTCAATCTGAGCCCCATACATTTTCCACCTGATCCATAGGCTACCTCTCCTCTACAGTCTCCTGCTTACCTGCCACATTTTATAGCATGCCAAGGGAATCATATATTTGGCCTTTACAGTGTGTATTTACCTTACTTTAAAACATAAAGGCATAAACTTTCTAATGTCTATGAGAAAATAATGAAGGTAGAGATTATGAGCTAATACCACATATCTTTTAAAAATTTGTTCTTTTTAGTTATACATGACAGTAAAATGTATTTTGATATATCATATATACATAGAGTATAACTTCACATTTTTTGTGGTTGTACATGATGTGGAGTTACACTGGTTGTGTATTCGTATATGAACATAGTTAAGTTATATCTGATTCATTCTACTCTCTTTCCAATTCCCATAGCCCCCTCTTCTTCCCTCTTCACCCTGTCCAATCTGGTGAACCCTCCACCCCATTGTGATTCAGCATCTGCTTTGGTTGTTTCAGTTTATTTCATTTAGCATGATAGTCTCCAGTTCCATCCCTTTACCAGCAAATGCCATAATTTTATCCTTTATAGCTCAGTAATATTCCGTTCTGTATATGTGCCACATTTTCTTTATTCATTTGTTCGTTAGTACAACATATCTTGAAGAATGCATTGGAGCATATGCTTTGAAAGATGAGACAAAAGTATGTACAAGCCTTTTGATTGGTACTGGAGATGGTCCCCAGGTCCTTTCATATGCCAGGAAAATGCTCTACACTTTAAAAAAATTTTTTTGAGATAGGGTCTAGCTAAGTTGCCCAGGTTGGCTTCAAACTTACGTTCCTTCTCTCTTAGCCTCCTGAGTTGCTGGGCTTACAGGCATGCACCACCATGCTCAGCTATATAAATCTTTTAGCTATCATCCTACAAGGCAGTTCCATTAAAGTTATTAGAAATTTTACATTTTAGAGATTTAAAAAATGTCACTTTCCCAATTTATTTGGGGGGGGTACTGAGGATTGAACTCAGGGGCACTCTACCACTGAGCCATATCCCTAGCCCAATTTTATATTTCATTAAGAGGCAGGGTCTCACTGAGTTGCTTAGTGCCCCACTTTTGCTGAGGATGGCTTTGAACTTGCCATCCTCCTGCCTCAGCCTCCTGGGATTATAGGTATGTGCTACCATGCCCTACGGTTACTTTCCCAATTAATTTCTTAATTAGTGTACACCTATAAACTTTGTAGTGCTTTGCTTTTTTATATTCATCGTATAATTTAAAAGAGATAAGGAATGCATTTATTATCAATATTCATCAAAATAGACATGATAGTTTATTTGCCATTTTCATGTTCTATTTTGTTCTCTCTGTGTTCTTTACAGTGAATTACTACTTTTAAGTCAAAACTTGGCATGTGTCACTTTACCTTTCTGAGTGCTAATAAGAATCCACTACCTGGGCTGGGATTGTGGCTCAGTGGTAGAGCGCTTGCCTCGCATGCGTGAGGCCCTGGGTTCGATCCTCAGCACCACATACAAAGCAATAAAATAAAGACATTGTGTCCATCTACAACTAAAAAAAAAAAAAAAAAAAAAAAGAATCCACTACCTTTACATTTAAAAAAATTTTTTTTAGTTGTTGATGGACCTTTATTTTATTTATTTACTTTTATGTGGTGCTGAGAATTGAACCCAGGGCCTCACACGTGCCAGGCAAGTGTTGTACCACTGAGCCACAACCCTAGCCCCCACTACCTTTAAATTTTTAATTCAAGACTATTAACAGTTTTGTAAAAAGAAGCAATTTTTCCTAAGGGCCGCCCTCAATGACATCTGTACTCTTCCAAGCAGACATAACAAAAATAGTGGCAAACACAAGTTTAAAAAAAAATGGACACACTAAAATCTTCCTCAGCCCTGTCTTTTGGGTTGTTACCATCAAATATGGCTACCGGTTTCGTTATCTCTGACATAGATGGTTTGACAAGAAGCAATCTGAAGGCTTTCAGAAAGAAATCTGTCTGTGGTAGTTTTTGTGTGATATAAATATTACAAGGTCAAATTCATTTTTTTCTAGTGAGACAAAATGTTAACCTTACACTTGGATTCAAAGCTGACCCATGACATCACTTTTGGAATGAATATTTCTTTTCATTGGAAGGTGTGACCTAATCTCCATATTTCTCCTATGTATCTTATTTCCTAATTTGACTTTGAGTCAGAATCACCTTTTTTCATACATGTGTTGATGGTTTCTGCTGCTAGAAATAGATCTGTAGGCTGTTAACAATTATTGTCATTCCTAATACATTCTAAAAATGCATTATAAAGGTGGATTGATTCTCTAGTTTTATAATAACCTGAATGTGGAACTGGTAAAGTGGATGGGAAGAGTATTCAGAATATATCCTTTTCGTATTAGACTTTTAAATCTTTCAGTAGTTTGGGGTTTTGGAGAAACATCTCTTTCTAGTCTTAATATAAAATAGTGAGAAATAGAACTTTTGTCTTGAATATTATTTTGTGTTCATTTACAATATTAAAATGAAGGCTTAGACTTTATCATGCATATATTTGTGGAGTAAATAGAAATCCACCCTGTGTAGCCTTACCTGTCATCCAATGGCATACATTGAGATCAATTCAGCAAATATCTATTGAACATATACTATGTGTCTGTCGCAAAATTGGGGATGCAAAGATTAAAAACAAAAAAATGTTTCTCCCTTAGATGTTCAGAGTGTGAAAAAATGGCAGGGGAAACACTTCAATTTTTTTTTTGGTTGGAGAGTAAATTGACATGTATTTTGGACAGGAAAATACATTAATATACATTTGAGTCTTCATATTTCATCATGTGTAGTTAGTGACTACCATAGGATTTTCACTGAGAATCATGTTCTTGATTACTCTGGGATTGTATGTAAAGGCCAACCATATAACGTTAAGTGAAAAAAGTCCAGTTACAAAATATTATTCACAGTTTAAATCTTAATTGACAATTGTACACAAGAATATAGAAATATACAAACCAAAATGTTCAGGAATGAATATTTGTTGGGATTATGAATAATTTTAATTTCGATTATACTTTAGCTTTTGAACTCTCTCATTGAACACACATTCCTTTTGTAATTGGAAAATACTGAATATAGAGAAAATTTTTTCAATATTATAGAACACAATATCCTTAAATGAGTTATGAAAATCTAAATTGTAAACCAGATATAGTTTTGCCATTAAAATACATCATATAGCTGTGTTCTCAAAAGCATTTTATTCCGTGTGTGTAGTACTGGGGATTGAACCCAGAGCCTTGCAAATGGTGGCGGATACTTTGCCACTGAACTATATCCTCAGCCCATCAAATCTATTTTATTTTTAACCTATTGGTTATTTGTGAAATTTTATGGTATTCTTGAAATGTGTATCCATGTTCACTAATTTAAAAACGTGTGTTTTTGTAGACCTTAAGGTAATAAGCTTGAGAGAGACCGAGAGAGTGCAAGCAAACATAGGCACATGTGTGAGTCGGGGGAGGTAAGGGGTGAACAGAGGAGGCTGCTATCTTTGTAGTGATCATTGAGATTGGGAAAGTGGAGAGTAGCTGGCTTGAATGGTTTTGAGCAGGCTTTTGGGATCAGAGAAATGAGGGTTTGGGTCTTGGATTTGTCACTGTCTTTAAGAACTTTGATAAAACACTTAAGTTTCTGAATCTTGTGTCCTCATATAAAAAAAGGAGTATCAGGATGTTCCTTGGTGGGGTTGTTGCAAGAATTGAATATGTTAGAATGCGTGAAATACACCAGGCATGAAGCACAAAGCTGGTGATCAATAAATGCTAGTTCTTTCTGCCTACCCTCCCCCACTTCCAAATATAGATATTGTCCAGGCATTAACTACATGGTGTTACTATGGGTAAAACTGGTCAGAGGAAGTCCGCCAGGTCAGGCATTGAACTGTTTTAAACTTCATGAGAGCTTCCAGGTAGTTTACATAGGGAAATGACAAAATACTGGAAAAAAGGTATTTGGAATATGATTATTTAAATAAGATGTCTTAACCCCGTGCTCTTTCCTCACTGAAGTTTTCTCTGATATAATCAGCCTAGAGTCCTCTCTTGCCTACTCAATAATGTGCAAGATTCCAGATCCCATGTTGATTTTAGGTATAGCAATAAGATGTATATGTCAAATTCAGATAATTTATTTCTACCAGATGACTGTAATTGAATGCAAACACAGGAGTGCCTCCCTACTAGTCCTCTAGCTGGCTCCTATTCAGGGTTCAGCCTACATGCTGATCTCTTTAGGTATCTCAAATTTAGTTATGACCTGTCTTTGTGCCTCTTTTTTTTTTTAGTTGTTGATGGATCTTTATTTTATTAATTATTTATAGGTGGTGCTGAGGATCAAACCCAGTGCCTCACGCATGCTAGGCAAGCACTGTATCACTGAGCTACAGCCCCAGACCTCTTTGTGCCTATTTTGCCTAATTGTAATTATAAATTTATCAACTGTCCTTCTTCTTTAAAATATAAGGTTTCTGAGGGCAGGAAGCCTATATGGCTTTTCTTTGTGTCCATAGTCTTTACCACAGTTTCTGACTCACAGTAGCTGTTGACTTAACATCTGCTCATGTGAATCAATTTGACAGAAAGTCACTTGTGTGTAAATGGAGCCTGCTCACGAACAATGGGATAAATGATTTCTTCCTTTTTTGGTTTCTCTCTGTTTGTGGTACTCTCCTTGCTGGTTTTTTCTTTTTCTTTTCTTTTTTTACATTTTGTGGATAGCTAGGGAGGAATTCAAAATCTGTCATCTTTCCTGCCCTCATTTTAGTTCTTCCTCACAATGGATTTATTGTCCTTTATATTCTGGGTTCCAATTTGTTCACTCCTTCCATAGTCCTTTTCTTAGCTGTAGCATACTGGTCCATCCGCCAGCTAGTTTAAATATATTGCTGGTCTCTGTTATGCCTTTTGGATTGTTTTACATTAAAATTGCATATAAATAAAAATAGATTTGGCTTCTTGAATACGGAGTTCAGTTCCCTGTCCTTTCCCTGTCCTTCTCTTCCTCTTTTTCCCCCTTGTACCTTTGAAGTTGTTCTCTCATTACAGAATCTAGTAAGGCTTAATCCTTTGCAGCCAAATTCCAAGGACTCTAAGACCTGCCAGCTCTGGGAAAGGGCTGGTGTTAAATGTGATGTGCTCATGCCCTTCCTTCCTGCCCAGTAAGTGTATCATTTTCTCCAGCTGACCCAGTGAAGGGAGGTTAGCAAAACGCTTCTAATTCCTGGGTCAGATCATAGCCTGCAGCCTAGACCACCAACGTTGGCAGGGGACTGGGTCACTGCCAGACACTTGGAGATATGAACAAGGGCTCTATTTTTCTTGGGCTGAATTGAGTAGTCTTCGTGCTCCCTCCTCTTCTAGGAGTTTACATAGATGGAAAATTAGTTTTCTCTTTTGGCAAAATAGTTCAGAGAAAGATGTGTTTGGGCACTGAGTCAGGAGGAATAGGAATCATTGGGAAAGCTGGAAAAGCTGTACTCTATTCATTTTTTATCCTGATTTTCCAGTTTTTTTTAAAAAGCTTTCTCTCTCTCTGTCTCTCTCTGGAGGTATGTATTGGTATAATGAGTTTCAAAGTTGTTAGGAATTTCACTTAAATAATGCTGATTTGCTTAACACCTGGTTAACTACTAACTCAGATTGGGTTAAATTGGTTTCTCTTTCCCCCTTCCTGGTCCTTCCCTTCCTCTTCCACTTCGCTATCCTTTTCCCTCCCTCTTCTGTCTTTGATATTTTTGTAGCCCAGCTCCACTTAATTTTGGCAGCTTGGAGATCCCATTTTATTTTATGAATGTTCATTGAGGAGAGGTAATATATTTGCCCCCACCCTCCAAGTCTTCTACATTTGTTTTCTGTATTATATGATTTAGTGCTTGGCTATAAACGGCTCTATTACAGATTCCTTTCCCTTCTATGCTACCCTTTAATATGTGAATTTACAAGGGGCAGTAGATCTCCCAGAAGCAATATACATATTTTTAACAGTATGTGGGGAGGCCGAACTAACTTGTGCTGAGAGTAATGGACTGGATATAAAGGAAATGGGGATTGGCACAAATAGCTGACCTCAGTTACAACCTTTTCCGGTACCTTATTTTATATACCATGTGATTCTCTGTTCAGAGTATCTTCAAATTCAAAAAAGAAAAAATATATATATGGCAGAGAGTTTTCAATCCCTTGTACTGTAGTCTGCTGTCACTCAACACAGTCAGTCAGTCATCAGTTGTCACTTTGTTTTTATGAACTTAAGTTTCTTGGGGGTAAACAGTACCTCATGCTTTGGACCATCACATAGCTTACACTTTAGTCTTTATAGTGAATCTTATTTATTCTTCATTTTTCGAACACTTAGTCTTTGCCTCTAAGTGGCAAATTACATTTATACCTCATAAATATGAGCATTTACCTTTAAAAATAACATAAAAATTTGAAAAAATTGAGATATTTTCTGCAGTTCATTCTCAAATTCATTGACTTTTCTATCTTGTCATTTTTTTAGTTCTGTTTGTGACTAAAACTCAGTTATTTCCTGTTTTTAAACTATGACAGATTTAGATAATTCTGCTTTACAAGGGAAAAGCTTGCCCGTTGGTGGGAATAATACAATACAAAAAAAAGAACGAGTGAAGCCTACACAAAATGAACATAGACATGAACCTAGTGTTAGAGATGCCATTCTGGTGCTACTTTTTTCTTTTCATTCTGGGTTCTCTTTGTCAGATAATTTTTGCTATTTGGGATTTATTTGTGGAATTTATTTTATTCTCAACAGAACCAGTATCTATGTGAGTGAACAAAGGCAGATAGATAAATAAGTGAAATAGTCATGTGTACTTCCTGGCCTGAGTGACAAGGAAGAAATGTACACTTGCCTGGGAAAATCAAAGAAGACTTCTCAGAGAAGGTGATGGAGGAGATATTCTAAAGAGTAGGAGTTTAATAATTATACAAAATAGTGGGTTTCACTGTGGTGTGTTCATACATGCACATAACAGTTTGCTCAATTTGAGTATTATGTACCAATTAAAAATCAATTTGATAATATCAAAAATCCCACAGAAACCAAAAGGTTATAGTCTAAGTGACTATCACTAGAGCAATTTGAAGTACATAGTAACATCTCTGGAACTTTTTTATAAAACTAAAATTATTAATAAAGAGTTTACTAAAATAAGTACATACATACACATTAAGAAAAAGAAAAAAAGAAAGAGCAGGAGTTGGATTAGGTGGAAGTGATCAGAAGGTGGGCTGACCATGGAGCACAACATGTGCAAAGGCAGAGCAGAAGGGCCTGGAGTGGTGGGAGAAATCAGAGCTGCGTGGAGGGGCCAGCCAGAAGGAGCCAGATGAGCACGGGAACAGAGGTGAGTTCACCAGCAGCACTGGGGAGGCCACTGTGCCGGCAGGGGTGCCTGGGACTCCCTGGTATGCAATGAGAGCATTGGCTATTTAAGTGAGGAAGTAAGATGAGTCAGTTTCTTAGAATAACATCAATTTTAATATTTAAAAATAGATCAAAAAGTGAAAAAAAAAGTCTTTTAAAGTAAAAACGAAGGGAGATTTTGATCAAAAGTGGAAGGGATCATCTAATAATGTGGAGAAGACTCTTTGTAGCAGAGGTTGCAGTCTCTTAGAAGAGCTCTTGAATCTCCAGAAATGAATAATGAATTTTTTTTTATCAGCACAGTATTTCCTTAATGGCTCTGTTTTATTAAGGAGACTCATATTCTGAAAGGTTTTTAAAATATATTGTTCACTACTTATCATACTCTATAAAATATGAGTTGGGAAGTTAGCATTTCTAGACTTTTTTTGGGTTCTCTGACACAATGTTTCAAGAACCTGGAAGGAACTGGTGACCACTGAACGCCCTGATGTCATGAAATTGGATTTTTTCTTGTCTGCAATTGAGACAGCCCACTACAAATTGTGTTACTGATGTAGTAGACAATGAAAACATTGAAGGCCAAAACCAAGATGAGAAGAACTGAACACTACCCATTGAAAAAACCATCCAGATGATTAATTATATTGTCAGACTACACACTTTAAATATTTGTCCTCCATATGGATTATGCCAGTTTGTATATTATATACTTGTTGATATTGTTGGTATAATGATGGCAGAATTACAACTTTGAATTAGACTTCCTCAATTAAATTGTTGATTCAAATGGTCTTAACTGTTTCAGTGAGTTCTCCCTCCCTATGGCAATGCAAAATAAATGCAAATCTAAAAATGCCAGCATTGTAACTTTAAAAATATGCATATTGTCTGGCTGTTGAGGAAAGTGAAGAGTAAACCTGAACACTTGGATTTCAACCATTGAAGCAAAGACAGAAAGATGATTGAATTCAGTCTTAAATTTTATAGAACTAAATTTAATGGTGAGCACAATCGCACTCTGTGGTGATTGTTTTCAGTGCTGCTTTATTAAGTTATGTAATGGCAGGAGTTCAAACTCAGTGATTGCTGAAATGGTAAATTTAAGGAGTATTTGAGATTGCCTGCCAATATGCAAGTATAAGGGTTTTCAAAGTGCAGAAATATTATTTCCACCTTCCCATTTCTGTGGCTTATAATTCTTATTCAAATAGTTTTGGGGGATTATATTTAATATACTACTTTAAAAATGTTTAAAAATCTCATTTTATTCCCCAAAGATTTGTTTTTTGCTGTTGCGATTAGATGATGACAGCTAGCTGGCTTTTAAAATTGATCAGGAAGTATTCTGGCAGTCATTCAGTGTTGTAATAGCACTTTAATGGATATGAGCTATTCACCCAGATCAGACTCAATGTCAAAACAGGCGAAAATACAGCTGTCACTCTGGACAACAAGATACTCATATGCAAGCAGCTGCTTAATACACTGTAGAAAGGCAGCCTTTTAGTAATATTTAAAGGGTGTGTCAATGCCAGAGCATGAGCATGCTGTAGTCAAGGTATATCATTTAGCAAAGAGGAGGATGAGGATATGCAAGTATTTATCTCTACACATATATAAGCATAGCCTTTGAAAATTATGTTTGTACTATCGACAAGTGGGAGAGCCTTGTAAATTTCTTCTTTGTTTCCGTAGACATTTTTGTTTATTGAATATATACACACACACCTATTTGACTTTGTTGCCTTAAAGCCTGATGTTAATGAGGTCAGGATCCTTTATTCAATCTCCATAGGAGGCTAGTTGATTATGTTCTAAACTAAATTCAAATGCTGTTACTTCTCCCCAGCTAATCAGCTTATATGTATAGACATTAATTATAAAAGAGAGCCAAAATTTAGAAAACATATTCAGGACAATTACTGGCAAAATTACTCATAGCATTTCAGCAGGGAATTGATGTCATCTCTGTCATCACCTGAAGGACAGGACCTCACTGTGATAAAACAAATAACCTGTGATCTTCTATCACTGAAAATTTCAGAGTTACTTCATGGGTACTAATTTATTTGATTTCAAGTTATGTGAAATGTGCAGCAAAGGGCAGTTTATTATCCAGTTTTATAGGGGAGGCAACTGAGACACTCAATGGTTAAGTGAACGCCAATGTCATTCACTTAGCTGTGACTGCAGTTTAGGTGTCTAGGAGACAAGTTCAGTTCTCTTTTTATGACACATGGCACCTTCCTGCAGTCATAGTTTCAACTCATCATTTGATTTTTAAACATCTAGCATACCCCCCCACATTGTTTTAGTTATGATGATAGCATAGGGATTAAAACTAAGAGCTAGATCTCACAGAGATGAGAATGTAGAAGAATAAGGATAATTAGTGTATACAAATAGACCTAATCCTAGCCCAGTGAATGACAGAGTGGAGAATGAAATCAGATGCTGTGTCAATGTAGAAAGGGCACATGTAAGGAAGCCTGCAGGAAGAAGGCTCATCTCCTTACACAAGTGTAGGAATCCTTTGAAATAGACTATGATAAAGTCTAGATATCCCAGGTGAAGAGTAGGAGTGAACATGGATGAAAGTGTGTTCAAGAGAATAGTGACAGCTCGCAGTGACCAGAAAACAAGAAAAGGGAAAAAAAAGTATATGTTATGGACAGAAGAAGTGAGACTGAAACATTTTGACTTAATTCTGCAGATAAAGGAAAATCATTGGAAGGTTCTGAGCAAGGCAATGACAAGGAACTACTAGCTGTGGTGCAAAGGAGAAATTGAAATGGAGAGAGTAGCTGTGTGAGAAGACCAGTTAGAAGGTACTTACAACAATCAAGGCAAAAGGAAATGAAAGTGTCCATGAGGGTGGCAGCACGTCCATGGGTTATTTCTTTGTGGAGCTACCGAGTGCATTAGAACACCAGAGTTATGTGATTAGTGACCACAACTTGACTTCCAATTGGTAGCATCCTTGGTCTGGGGCTTTCTCTGGCTGCTAAAACCCCTGCAGGGAATTAACTCAGTCCGCAAAGGCTGTGGATAACTTATGATGGGTTATAAATGCATCAGTTTCTTTGCCCTATGGATGGGAATTTCCTTATGTGTGATTTACAGTGGCTCCCTGATTTCCTTGGTGGGATTATACTCCAGTGGTCACAGTGGTAGTACTGACTGCATTGACTGTTTATTGACTGTTTCCTTTTCCCTGTGTCACATCCCCAGCATCCTTTCAGAGTTTCCCTAACTTCCAGGAAATTATTTATTGACTGTTTATTGACTGTTTCCTTTTCCCTGTGTCACATCCCCAGCATCCTTTCAGAGTTTCCCTAACTTCCAGGAAATTATTTGAACTCAAATCTTTATCTCATGGTCTGCTTGCAGGGGACCCTAAACAAAACAAACTTGAAGAAGTTTCAATTTTATCTTGTGACCTTATACTATATATGTAGGGGGCGTTCTAAGTCAGAATTTTCACTGGTACTAAATTCAAACTGTAAATTATAATTTGTTTCATTCATGATCCCAAAGTGGTTTCAGCTTATTTATAATATTATCTGGATATCCAACAGAGTGCTAAAAAAATAGGAACTCTTTTTTTTTTTTTTATACCAGGGATTGAACTCAGGGGCACTCGACCACTGAGTCACATCCCATCCCTATTTTGTGTTTTATGTAGAGACAAGAAGATCTCACTGAGTTGCTTAGTGCCTTGCCATTGCTGAGGCTGGCTTTGAACTTGTGATTCTCCTGCCTCAGCCTCCCAAAGTGCTGGGATTATAGACGTGCGCCACTGCGTCTGGCTTAAAAAAATAGGAACTCTTAAGTAGTGATTTGGCCCATTCTCTTTAGGTAGACCAAAAAATGTCAATTTCAAAAATTTTTAATGAAAAGTAGAAAAAATTACATCTTAAGTTGTGACATATCAATATCTTCATTTTACTCAAATACATATATACGACTGTTTGTACAAGAATATGTACTACATATTGTGTATGTCCTCATTAAAATCTGTGAACCAGTTAATGTCCATTGCCTGTCAGAAAATTAGAAGATCGTGCCCATAGTGTCACATCTATTCTCTGCCCAGTGGTTCATTTGTTTAACTGATGACCACTCGCTTACTAAGAGCTATCATACATCACATAATAATGATACCTTCCATATTTACAGTCCACAGTTATACCAGTTACCTCTCAATCATATTCTGACATTGGCCAAGTGTCAAGCTTTGCTTATGTTTACTTTTTCGTCCTTAGACTTGGTGTGTTGATATTCTTTTGATGTGTTAAGAACATGCAGTTAAGTATTAAATTAAGAACAAAATTGTTGTTATAGGCACAATTGTTCACAGGCCTTTGAACCTGATATATACTCAACTATATTTATTTCATGATGTTTAGAGACCTTATTTAAAAAGAATATTTCAAAAATATTTAATTATAAATTGAAGTGATGATAGTTATATAAAATAGATAATCTCTGAGAATAAATAAAAATAATGTTTTTGAATCACTATACTTTTATGCTAAGTTTTGGAGATTTTTCTTCTAACTTGAATGCAGAGCCATTTCTTGGGGGCAATCAATGCTTATTTCTTAATTATGTGTTTTCATTTTAAGGTTGTTATTGCAAACCTTAGATATGCAGATATGCATTACATGAAATAATAATAGGGTTTATAGAGTAGGATTAGCAGTCTAGAATTATGAAAACATTTTATCTTAAAATATTGCAAACAAAGGTTATAAAATAATGTAAATAATATCTTGAGTCGTAGCCAGGTGCGGTGGCTCAAGCTTGTAATCCCAGCACTTAGGGAGGCTGAGACAGGAGAATCGCGAGTTCAAAGCCAGCCTCAGCAGTGGCGAGGTGCTAAGCAACTCAGTGAGACCCTGTCTCTACATAAAACACAAAATAGGGCTGGGGATGTGGCTCAGTGGTTGAGTACCCCTGAGTTCAATCCCCAGTACCAAATAATAATAATAATAATAATAATATCTTGAGTTATTGGTGCTCATTCTATTAAAATGTGATTAACTTCATCTATACTTTGGTACACTTGTTATATACTCAGAAAATAAGAATGAAGTTGGTCTTGGTTCTATAAGAAATTATTCTTCAAAGTTAGAATTTAACAATAAATTTAATAGTTAATATGTAATTGTTACTTTAGGTAGCTATAATGTAAATCTATTTACATTTACACATTATAAAGACTACATATGTATATATGTACATATATACACACATTTCTATTTTAACAAAGGAAAAACAATGTAGGGCTTGGTATGAGCATTTTGAAAGAATGTTTTTTACTGTGAATAATAAAATAGTTGTATTTAATTTGGTAACCTGGATTTTCCTTTCTTGGTGCAACAGCCCCCAGAAAGGGCCCCCAGAAAGCATCTTATATGAAAGAAAACTGTGTCAAGAAAAGGATGATGACTTGATCAGGGAGATAGACCAATAATACACCATCATTGGGCTCTTTGTCTCTGATCCTAGCTTAGCAATCCTAGTTCTTTGGAAAAATTTTATTTAGATAACATTATTGTCTTTTAAAATCATCTTATTAGTTTTTAAGCCAATTTCATAGAAAAAAATCTGTTAGGCTGCTTGCTATGTTTAATGCCAATCACATTGATCTGATGAAATTCTTTTACTTAGTGACTGAACTGATCACTTATTTTGATATTTTGCAGACACCTAATGAAAGGGCATCATTTAAAAAAGTGGGTCTTATTTTTTGAATGTATTTAGTGAATTTTGCATGTAAATGAAGCCTGGCAAAAGATCCATGTAATGCATACATAATATTCACTTAATGGGCAAACAAAAATCAAGGACCTTTTAGAGGGCATTTTCAAATTGACAGCGATCCCTTTGATTTGTTTTTATCTTGGGTTATTATTACCTGGAGGGAGATTTTTGTCTATTTTGATGGACTAGGACTTGCCTTTGGAGAGTAGAAGCCTCACATCCTGAGATGGAAATACTTGTTTTTTGACATTTCAAATACTTTTGTGTTGTATTAGAGCTTAACCTCTACTGTGCACATGTCTGATCTCCCCAACTAAATTGTAAGCTTAGTCTTATACATCCTCAAATCCCCTGAAGTCCCAGCAAAGCACCTTATAGTTGCTGCTCAATAAATATTTGTTGTTTATTTCAGAACTAGTTTTCATCATTTTTTTTTGTCATTCAGTACTTTGAAAATATATAACAGATATTATGCAGCACCTGAAATGCTTTTTATCATTTGGTGCAGCATTTCTTAATTACTTTGCATAAAAGATTGTCAAGGGATGTGTACTGATGTGGTTTTGGGGCTACACAGACTCTTCACTGATACTAAGTTTTCTCTTTGTACCATTTATGTTTTACCTTCAGTAGCTTCCTCACACTCCTGGGCTTCAGGTATGGGGACACTTTTACCAGATGGAAGTTCCTAGTATCCTTGGTCATTTTCTGGTGGATGTAGAGCTCTCACAGATTGCCATATGGGATACCAGTTTCTTGGTATGAAAAAAGAACAGAGAGATAGGATAACAAAAAGCAAAAATGCCTTGTGCTTTTCCAACTCATTTTTAAACTGTCCTGGAAGACACTCCATTTAAAAAGTCTGTGTACAACCTATAACCCTTTGAGTGGCTTTACCTAATATCTGGGCAGGTAGATTCCTGTGCCATACTATAGTGATATTCTTCATCTTTTCCCAAATCTTCTTCTAAGGAAAAGAGTTCTGGAAAGCAGATGTGTCATAATTCTGGGAGTTGGGGTATGGCAGGGTATTGTATCCTTACTTAAATTTCTAGCAGTGGCCTCAGTAATGTTAGGGAGCCTAGGGCCTGTGAGTTCTGGCCAGTTCCCTGAAGAAGGAGAGGTATATTATTAATGTATATAATAACTGCTGGCAGCTTGAAGAACAGGTGCTTACAGAGAACAGTGATCAAGGCAATGGAGGGGACCCACTAGTGAAGGAGAAGGGACACCATTGCTTGGGTTTTTATATGCTATTATTAAGCTCTTTGGTGAAAAAGAGGGCACTGGACACCTAAAGGGAATATGGGAAAAGGTGATGGGGCAGTAAAGGCAGCAAAATTATTTCTGAAGTTCTTAAGTTTTCCAGGGTGACAATAACGTACAGCATCACATTTATTACTGTGGCAAGTCACATTTCAAGCAGAGATATTCTTAAAAGTAACTTGAGGATTTATCAAGTAAAATAAAGCTCTCTGTATAGGAAATTTACCTCTAGGATTAATAGTTTTATAGTATGGAAGGAAATTATTTTGCCTATTTCCAGATTAAAAACAGGAAAGAAGGGAGAGGAGAAAGGAAGGAAGGGATGAATGAATGAATCACACCATTACTGATAAACCAGAAGAGATTCTTCAAAGGGTGCTGAAAGATAGATGATTTAAGGTATCTAAGTTGAACAAATTACATAGGAATACACTATGGACTTGTTCTGCTCTAGACCCATCAAAGAGCTGCCTACACGCAAATCTTGGGATCTTTTCAAGGCATCATAATGATCACACCGCAGAAAAGCCAAAGCCAGCTTATAAACTGGGAATATAATTTGAAGCTATATTTCTAACTTAGCATGCTCTTTTTATCCTTGGACTTTTTGTGTGGAAATTGAACTGCTATGCTTTTGCTTAGAGTGCCTGTATATACACCCATACATTGCTGGTGGGGAAAATTGGTACAACCACTATGGAAAGCAGTATGGAGATTCCTCAGAAAACTTGGAATGGAACTACCATTTGACCCAGTTATCCCACTCTTTGGTTTATACCCAAAGGACTTAAAATCAGCATGCTACAGTGAGGCAGCCACATCAATGTTTATAGCAGCTCAATTCACAATAGCTAAACTATGGAACCAACTGAGGGTCTCTTCAACAGATAAATGGATAAAGAAATTGTGGTATATATACACATGGAATATTACTCAGCCTTAAAAGAGAATGAAATTATGGCATTGGCCGTAAATGGATGGAACTGAGAATATCATGCTAAGTGAAATAAGCCAATCCCAAAGAACCAAAGGGTGAATGTTTTCTCTGATATGCGCATGCTAATTCACAACAAGGTGGGTCTAGGGAAGAATAGAGGTATTTTGGATTAGAGGGGAGTGAAGGGAGGGGAAGGGGTATGGGGGTAAGAAGGATAGTGGAATGAATCAGACTTTATTATACCCTATGTGTATATATTATTACATGACCAGTGTAACTACATCATGTACAACCAGAAGAATGAGAAGTTATACTCCATTTATGTATGTTGTGTCAAAATGCATTCTACTGTCATGTATAACTAATTAGAAAAAAAAAAGAATGCCTGTACATATCATAGTTCTTGCTTTTAAGCATGATGGTCACTTGTACAGAATGGGGAGACTATAAAAGCAGAAGCTAAGAATTATCTCAGGAGTGAGTATGAGAACCAACTACCTTAATTAGATTTTTAAAAAATGTTTTTTAGTTGTAGGTGGACACAATATCTTTATTGATTTATTTTTATAGGGTGCTGAGGATTGAAGCCAGTGCCTCATGCATGCAAGGCAAGCGCTCTACCACTGAGCCACAATCCCAGCCCCCCTTAATTAGGTTTCAAAAATGTTAACATATTGTAAGTTCTAATACATGTTGAAACATCAGTTATTTTTTCCTGAATTCATATTGTATTAAGATAGGGAGCTGGGACTTTGCCAAACATTTCAAAATTGCTATCCAAGTCAAAATACTTCTTTGAGAAATGATTCCTGCAGTATTAAAGATTTTCAAACAAATGTATTTCCAATAACAAAAAATTCCATGAAGCCTTTGGGAAGTTTGGTGGATGACTTAGAACCATTCAAAGGAAAAATGTCATCCAAGTTTCATAAATAGCTCAATAGGAAATTTCTATATTACTTTATATCTGTTGGTTTCCTCTATTAATTGATTGTTTCCCTAAATGTCAAGTGGGATTGATTATCCTTATAGATTTCTGTGGATTTGGGACTTGATACTTTGGATTTAAAATTAGAGGAATTTAAAGTGAGAGGCAGTTTCGTGTCACTTGATTTCCATCTATCTTTACCTACCCCTGTGTAGTTTCTTCTTTTCAGCTTCACTTGTGTGGGAAAAAGTCTACTGCTGCTGCTGCTGCTTTTATTTTTAAATTTTTTAAAAAAATTTTAGTTGTACATGGACACAATACTTTTTTTTACTTATTTATTTTTATGAGGTGCTGAGGATTGAACCCAGGGCCTCACATGTGCTAGGTAAGCCCTCTACCAGTGAGCCACAACCTCAGCCCTGCTGCTGCTTCTTTATTTGAATATCTCTTTCTATCTGAACATTTTTTGTTTTCCATTATAGGATGAAAAGGAAATGAGCCAATTCACTCCCTCCCCATTTAGGGAAGGAATCTTAGGAATGAGTGAAATGATTTTTAAAAATCTATTAACATATATTTTTCAGTCTTCATCCCTTAATTTCTTTGACATCTCTATTTCCTCACTTAAAAATAACAAGAGTTGTGCAGGAAGAAGGAGCAATGGAAAGGCTTACATAGATGCCTGGGATCAGTTTAACACAAATAATGATAAGGTGGAGAAATAATATGAATAATTTAAGAGGATCTCCCTCTGCTATTTCTAATATAATCTTGGCTTTCAGGAAAGAGAAAATATTTATGTTTTTGAACAGGAAAAAACAGGGATTCAGAAATGTGTGTGTGTGCATATATGTGCACTATGTGTAATGAAATTAGTATTACTTAAAGGGATTATAATTAAAAAGCAATTTATTTTCCATGATAGTTGGGTAGCATTTGGGGTTAGTTTTATCATATGTTGAATGTGCACCCTGGAAAATCATTTTTATCCAATGGAAGGACAGAGAGTAAGTCTGTTCCCTTTGCCAATTGTTTAGAGTTATAAACATCCAATTAGCTATTTAATTTTTCTAACCTCATCCAACTGATCTAAAATTTGGAGATAGAAAAATGCTGATGGTCATACAAGGCATTCATTGGAACAAAATGTTAGCATTTATGCATTGTTTTAGGACAATTTCAGTAAGGATGAAGTTTGGTATAAATTGGTTCCTTGATCTTACTGAGTATGAATGGCTTTTCAGAGATGAGAAAGAAGAAAACACCATATGTAATGTGGGGACACAAAATGACATATTTGGATACCATCAATATCCTGTGTGTGACATCTAAGATTTACTGATGAGGCCATGCCCAAGAATTCTTTTTTGAGAGGTTAGTTTCTGTTAATTGACTTCTTTTACTGAGTGATCTGTAGCATCATTCTGACTGTATAAATGATGCTCATTGTGAGGTCATTCTGCAGAGCTGGTCACTTACATACATTTTATGTCTACTTTTATTGCATTTTAATCAGTGGAGGAAGTGGACTTCCTACCACATGGTTACCTTTTTTTAAGGTACATGCTTGCTACCACTGGAAGCCTAATTTCCATTATATTCACTCTGCTACAGAAATACTTAATGCCAGGAAGGAGATATTTACTGGAATCCACAAGTCCAGAATTCATCATGATTCAGTGTGAAATCTACTGCCCTTTGCTCCCCACCCCCTCTTGGACTGGAATGAAATGTGCCTTAAACTGAAGTGAAATACATCACATGCAGCAACAGTGGGCCCTCGCTTTGCCTCTATTCCTGGTGTGAAATCGATACACTATCTTTCCTCCTGACCTGTTTCGTGACCTCCATTGCAGCTTTCATGCTGAACAGCAATTGCTTTGAACAGTCTGGGTCTGCCACAGCTCACAAATGATTCTCAGCTTCTGTCTAAAACTGGTGCTGATAACAAAGGCTTGATTTTAAATAATGCAGTTGTAGTCGTCTTCTAATTATGAATTACATGAGAGTTCGAGCTCCTCTATTATTAAACACTTTCAATAGCAGGCACAGTACATGTGCAGGCTGTGTGCAGGGGCCTGGGGCCTGGGAATCAGGCTTTAAAATTTCTCTGCCTAAAGTTTAGATTGCTAGAGAGGGGGAAAGAGACACAAGTTATATTTAAACATTTCAGTCTTTTCCTTAGTAGAATTGCGTTTGGTGAGCTATTAAACTTTTTTCTATGTGATGCTTTATTGTTTTCTTGGGGGAACATTTTTAAGTACTACATTATAAGGTCTTGTGCAAGAGAGGATTATTCGACAAATAATTGTTTTTTATTAAAGTAGATTTATTAGTAAGATTCCAGGGTTAAGCTGTTAGGATAGTGACTTAGTAGAAATGTCAGTAACCTATAGGGTATTCCTTATTTTGATCACTCTATAACTGAATTGGGGGGAGTAGAAGAATCTTATGATGGCATTTTAGTCATTTTTCAGGAGGCCATTGAATAGATAAACCTATTGTTTTAAAGAACTACTAGATAGTTTTATGTATTTTAAGAAAATATCTGTGTAATTAGCTGGATTGCTTTACTTTGTCAGACTAGGAATCAAAGGGATGACAGAAATTCTGGGAAGGTGTGGAATTTTTCCAAATGTCTTGGTATGAATTGAGGATCACAGCATACTTTTGTGATAATTTGTAAAACAATCATATATGAAGTATGTCATTCTAATGTGCATTTGGTTAGTGTTACTGAAATTAAAGTTTTTGAATAAAGAAGGGCACATATACTCCATAAAATGATCCCTAAAATGGCAATCCTGTCACCAGTGATACTTTAACATCACATATACATCCAAGTGCAGGAGGCATTGCTACATCTATGGCTTGGTTTATTACTTTATTCCATGAATTGTGTGGAATCAAGGAAGGAAGGAAGATTGGAGCCCTGAGCTGGTGTTCTTAACGCAACTGGTCTCCAACGAGTATGTGGCTGTACCACTCTTCTAACCTCACTTTAGTTCTCACACCCCTCAAGTGTGGTTAGTGAATGAGATTATCTTTAACATCCTTTCTAGTTGTAGACCTAGGTAATTATAACACTAATAATCACCCTTCACATTTGCACGAAATGTACATTTTCCAGTGATTTCTTTTCCCAAGCATCTGACCTTCTTAATGACCCTGTCAGGCAGCAAGGGCTTGTTACTGTTCCTGATTTCAGAAACTAAGACACAGAATAAAAAAGTGAGTTTGTCAAGGCTGCACTGGTAGTAAGTGGCAGAACTAAAACTATAAGGGAGTCAGCTGCGTGTGAGTTTAGAGTCTACTGATGTAGAAGTGGAGGTGAAGATCTTTTATGAATATTAGAACTTGAAATGTAAGTATTTGCTATCATACACTCTCTTTCAATGCTCAGATAATGTTTTTAAAATGTAATATATATTAACAGTCTCTAATAATTTATTTATTATTTTTTCCATTTAATGAAAATAATGTGCTTCTTCAGAACAATTTCAGGTCAGTTATTTACAAAATAAATTATGTTCATAAATTCATGAACATATATATTTCACTGTACCAGTGGTGAATGACAGGAAATGTTTCTGAATGTAGTGACATATAGTTAACTCAGGATTAAGGCATTGACCCAGTGTCTAGTGATGATGATGATTTCTTCACAGTGGGGTTTGACGTGAATCATTCAATTAGAATATTGGAAGTCCAACAAACTGTCATGTTCTTTTCCCAAATGTTACATTTTCTTTTTGTAGGCATATAAAAAGTACCTTTTAAGGGTGAACAAAAAATGCCAAGATACCTTCAGCTAAGACAGATCCTGTACTCTTATATATTTCCACATATTTTAGAGATACTTTAAGTTTGGGCCCTGTGTCCTGGGAAACTTTTGATTATGGAAGTTTCTCATGATTTCTCCATGTAGAACATTCCCTAATATACGAAGGCTTCTTTGTTGCACCTGTGGAAATATTCCACCTAGATGGTTTGTGTAAGGACAGTAACTGGAAATCACACATGATGAGGAAAAGAGTGGTAAGGAAATGGAAGTTTGTATCCTGGTGTTGATCCATCTATTTAGGAGCATGTGTGAGTGTGTGGACATGCTCCAGGATAAGAGGCACATACAGTTCATTTAGCAAGGACTTGCCCACTCACCAGGCTTTGTGTAAGGAATTATTAGGTCATTTTGTGAAATTTTTATTAAGATAGAATTATCTATTCAAATTGATATAGAAACGATCTGCCAAAATAAAACCTTTGCCAAAACATCAATACAGTGGACACATATTTCTTATTCTCTGCCTCTTCCTATTTAATTATACGCATTACTGTCTTTACTCTCAACATGCCACTTCATGCAACCACTGTGCACTTGGCCTCTGCATTAGTCTTATCCTTAATCACCCTTTTAGCATTTCAATTTTAAAGTCCCAATTTGAAGGCCTGCTATTTCTGTTATAAGTTTTTCTACAAAAAAGAGTAAATCCTGGCTATAATTCAATGGTAATGTAGTTTAACCAAGTTAGAGAAAGCCTTTTATTCACAGTGGCTGTTTTTAGACAGTTGAGTACAGAAATGTGGGTTGTAAAGACAAAAATACAAACTTTTACTGAGAGCCATTTTTGCCTTTAAAAAAGACAGTGCTAATAAATCTTGTTGAATCAAGACCTTGAAAGAAACTGAAAATATGTACAGATCTCAAATATACCCAAGAAAAGTACTTTATATTACCTTGCTGCTGCTGCTTCATAATGTAGTTTTAGTTGAATGTAATCTCCTCCACTCAAATTTATTTTTGAGAAATTGCCACACTGAAAGTTGAAACCGTTTTTGTCATTCAAAAGAAGTGGAAGATCAATACTGAAGCTCTCCTATTAGTCGGTACAGTCTACTTTAGTGTTAAAAGATTTATGAGAAGAACACATTTCTAAATATATATTACACACTGGCAGTAGAGTAAAACCTCAAAATAAAACACCTTTTTTCCCCCCAGGGAGAAGGAGGTGGTCTATTTATTATTGAAATGCTACACTAAACTATAATTCAGTGATATTTTATTCCAATTAAATTCTCCTTAGTAGTAATCCTTTTTTATGATAAGCAAAACTGAATAATACAGGGTATGTTCCCTCCAATGAATTGTTGTGTAACAAGACTTGATGGTAATTCTACCTTTTCCAAAATCTGATATCAGGCAATTTATCTTCTAAATAATACTCCTGAGTACCAAAGCTGAAATGTTTTGGCTTCAACCCAAATCAAACTTGAGGAAGCAGATTCTCTAGAGCATTTGCCTAACTCTGTAAATTTAATTGTTATAATGAATAGAATACATGTGTCAAGATTACTTGTGATTTTACCTGTTTACTTCTCTTCCTGAAACAGAAAGAGCAACATGACAAATGCTATTAACTCTTACTGGATTTTGAGAAGGGGAGGGAAAAAAAGCACTTAATACAGTACATGATCATTAAACATAAACTATTTTTAAAGGCTCAATTCCAGCTAATAATCTCAGAGCAGTTCAAATTTAAAAATATGTTGTTATTGTAAAATAATAACAACAGACTGATGGAAATTTTAAAAATTCCCCAAATATTTGTCTAGGAGACAAAAAATGATCAGATGAAAATATTTTCATATCCAAAGGAATATCTTCTAATAATCTATTTCAAATTTTCTTAATTACCATTTCCTTTCTTTTATACAGCTGCAAACATAGGTTTCTTTCTCAAAATGTTTTTTTCTTAGTTTTTGACGGACCTTTATTTTATTCATTTATTTATATGCAGAGCTGAGGATCCAACCCAGTGCCTTACATATGCGAGACAAGTGCTCTACCACTGAGCCACAATCCCAGCCCCTATATGTTTCATTTGTTTGAATTTAATGCAATATTTTTTGTAGACAGTGAAATTCAGTGTAAGTACTTGGATCAAACCAATGTTAATATCACTAGCATCCATGGGAGGGGTCAGACAGAAGCAACATTTATATTACTTGTTTTTGCCATTTCTTTAAAAGATTTAAAAGATAATCGATAGTGGAAGAAATCAAAGCTTCTGTTACCCATTGCCATGAATAATCATATTAATTTTAATAACAAAATGATCAACCTCAAATAACTGCTGTTGCTTCTTTAGGGTGATTTATCAGAGGCCATTTTTGCCATTTCTTTCTCCACTCAGTTGTAGTTATTTTTCAGTCTCCCTTACCCTTATGCATTTGAATAACATATAACCATTATATTTGACTTCTATTGCTATCAGAAAGGCCATGCCCCTTGGAATACCTGAATATTTCTTCAAAGGCTTAACACATCATGATTACCCTTGAGTGTGAGCTAATAGATATGTATAGTAACAACTCTTATTTACTTTTATTCAATTTGTTGAATTTTGTGTGGCTTCTAATTTGACTTATTCTTTTAAAATTATTAAGCCACACACTTGTGCCAAGCATTGTACAAGACAGCATATGATGAATTCCTGCCTTCAGAATTCTAAGCGTTAATTCTTTAGAGGAGGTGGGGGGCAGGTAAACAAACCATTAAAATGAAGTATGAGCTGGGTGTGGAGGCGCACGCCTGTAATCTTAGCACTTTGGGAGGCTGAGACAGGAGGATCACGAGTTCAAAGCCAGCCTCAGCAACGGTGAAGCCCTAAGCAACTCAGTGAGACCCTGTTTCTAAATAAAACACCAAATAGGGCTGGGGATGTGGCTTAGTGGTTGAGTACCCCTGAGTTTAATCCCTGGTACCAAAAAAACAAAAACAAAAAACAAAAAAATAACGAAGTATGAGGAGTGCTATAATAGAGAGGAGAACAGAGGACTATGGTAACTCAAAAGAGGGAGAGATGGAATCTCAAAGACTTCAGAGAAGAAGCTAGTTTTTGAAAGATGAGTAGCAGTGGGAAAAGTTGGATAGGTATATATTAGATAAAAGCTAAGTGGTTTTAACCAAAAGATTGTAAAATATAGTAGCTGAAAGAACTTTAAAGATTTTTTGTCTTTCATTTAACAGCTCCAGGTCAGTGCCCCAATGAAGGTTGCTCAGCTCCACAGGTTTATTTAGGGTCCTAGGGGCCTTTTTCTTTTATTGCTCTACCATTATCATTTTTCTTATCTGCATGGTCAAAGCTAAATTGTAGTTACTTTGGTACAGCCTGAGGGAAGGAAAAGGTGTAAAGGAACACACAACCAGTGTCTTAAGGCCAAGCCTAGAAGTGGTGCTTGGCTCTTCTCTCACCTTCCATTGGTGGAAACACAGTCACACAACTGTACCCAGCTATAAGGGAATCTGGGTATCTTGTTCCAGCCCTGTTATTATGGCCACCAGTACACAGAGGGCAGATACCAAGGACCCCATAGGTCATCTTGAAATATAAAAAGAAGTTCAAAAATTGCCTTTTTCATGTGTATCTTCTGAGATTTGCTGTTGAAATCATAGTATTTTATGGCCTCTTCCCAGCCTTTTAAATTGTAAAGTTTATGTCATGACCTGCTATGAAGTATTTCTCTCTATGTTACTATTTTCAGAAGACTTTTTCATTTTATTTTTGGTCATGATCATAGATTGATTTAATCCATCTAGCAAGAGACCCAAAGCCTAGATACTATGTGCTTCTTTTCCATATCAGAGAGCAAACATGTTTGTACTTATGGCGGGATACACCATGATCTCAGGTTGTACTGATGTCTTTTATAGATGAAGCTGATCGAGTCTGCTTTCAAGTTTTCATTTTTTTTTTCTAGTTAGGAAAATGTTATGCTTAAGTTCAGCTGGGTAAGAGGGCTGCTGAGAAGAGTCTCATGATCATTTTTTATTTGGACTGACATTTTTCTCAGCTAAAAATAGTCTGGGATAAGGCTTAACAAAGAGCCTTTAATCACGTCTTAAGACTACATAGAAAATGGTTAGAGTAAATTTCTTATGGGGAAGGTACATTTGTTTCCAGAGCTTTTAGACTAAATAAGAAGAAACTGGGCTGAGTTGGGTTGGATGTTCATTGCCTGTAGTCATGGTTCGTCTTAATCCTTTCCTGTTTCCTGAGGCAGTTTTGAACACTGGGGACCTGAACTATGAGGATACCAGCACAAAACCATTTCTCTATACATACTCACTTGTCTTACTAGCTTTTTAATAATTTTTAGAAGTGAAATTCTAAAATACAAGTATATTGTGAAATAGAGTTCATACTTTCACAAAAACAAAATAACAAAAGCTTTACTAGAGAAAATTTTGCAGATTATAAAAGATGTGTTCTTCTTTCCAGTGGAGGTTGGTGAAGTTAAATTCATGCTAAGTCCTGAAAGGCAAATGAAAGTCAACCAGGGAGGTAAGAGTAGGAGATAAAATAGTATGTTCAAGGACAGGTAGGCATGTAAGTCATAGACAGTGGTAAGAAAACACTAGGTATGGAAGAATAGGAACAGGTGAAGTTGTGGATGTTGGTATGAGCTAGATCAAGATAAGCCTTATATGCCTGGCTGTGGTTCTAGGAGAATCTTCAAGGTAGTGATCTGTGTTAGTTAGCTTCCCATTACTTTCACAAATACTTGAGATAATCAACTTATAGAGAAAGGTTTATCTTGACTCAGGTTTAGAGGTTTCAGTCTATGATTGAGTGGCTCCATTGCTTTTGAGCCTGTGGCGAGGCAGAACATCACTGTTGGGAGCATGTGGTGGAACACAGCTACTTACCTCATGGCTGGGACACAAAAGAGAGAGAAAGAGGAAAGAGGCCATGGGCCCCCAATCCTTTTTGAGGTAACACCCGCTAATGATTTAAAACCTCCCAGTAGGCACCACCTCTTAAAGTTTTCACCACTTCTCAAAGCACCACAGCCTGGGAACAAAGCCTTTAACACATGGGCCTCTGGGAAACATTTTAGGTGAAAAATGGTAGCATGATCTAATTAGACTTCCCTTTAGAAAGCCCATTTTTGACAGTGGTATGGCTGATATAGTGCAGGAACATGGGTCTAAACCAGACAGTCTTGCAGAAGGATGTTATAGTGATCTATATGAGGTAACCTACCTAAACTGTGAGTAGGACACTGTAAAGAGAAATGACTTTGTAATGGTATATAGGAGACAAATACAAAAAGGTTTGGTGACTGCTTCCAAATAGAGGAGGAGGGAAGAATCAAGAGCCAGTTCTGGATGTGCTACCTGGGAGAAGGTGTGGGACTGATCTTTGAGATAATTCCAGCAGGGGTTATTAGGGCAGTTAGGGAGGAAAGGTGATGGGTTTCATTTTTAAAAGATCATATAGAAGTTTTAATTAGAACTGTCCAGTAAATGGAGGAACACACAGGCCTTGGGTTTGGGACTGAGAATTGGGAGCCAGTAGTATATAGCAAAAATTTGAAGCTAAAGGTTAAAATCAGCCTGAGAAAAGGTATAGTGGTTATCAGTGAAAATAATGCTTAAGTAACTTAGCTTTCCATTGATACTTTAATAGTTTTAATAAGTCAAACAATTTCATTGCCTGAAATATTTACTCAAGCTTATGCAAGACTGACTGATGATGGTAAAGTTAGTTTGTAATCTATAGATAATTGGAATGTGACATCTACCCCTCTAAAACTTAAATTCCCATTGTACCTGCTGCTATCCTTCCCTGTTCAGGACAGATTATAAATAAATCAGGTCACAACCAGAGGTCCTAATATCAGGGGATAGAACTGGAGTGAATTTTAACTTATGCATTTCAAATTGTTTAATGATTTGTACCTATTTCTTGCACACGATTCTTTTCAAAGTAAGGTGAAAAGCAGAAAGCAAAACACTGATAGATATGAACATACAGGTCTCCAAACCCTTTAAAACAGACCCTGAAGAACCTACATAGGCCCAATAGAAGGTGATCAGGAAAAACCTCCCAACATGAATGCTGTGGTTTCTCAAGCATAGAAAAGTTTTGTGTTTTGTGTTGAATCTGTTGTGGTAGTGACCTCAACTGTAAAGACATAAAGACTCCCTGAAACTCGAGCAGCATCTGAATCTATATCCAGCTCTGTTACTGCTTCTCTGGATGCAGTCTGGTGTGCCTCTTTATGTGCCTGAGTCTGTTTCCTCAGTGAAAGGATGGGTTTGTGTGAGGTGTTTCTCTGAAAGCTGTCCAACTGGGATTCACTGTATGGGGTACTCTGTATTAATGAAAAGAAAGTTTATGAAATCTGAGTGACTTAGAGATGATTGTTTGCTTTGCAGGTAGATAATCTTGGTAGTTGAATTTGCTTTGGGAATACTCTTTACAAAGAGTTGGTTTGGAGAAAAATGTCTCAGACTTGGGGGCAGAAGAGCTGAGGTGAAAACCAGGATCTACCCACTTATCAGTTGTATGACTTAAATGCTTTTAAGCTTAGGTTCATTTTAAAGTTAACATTAATAAAAACTGCATGACTGTTTTGCAGATCATTTTCAAGGCTGTCAGGCTTACACAAATATAAGTTACTTTTGGTCAAAGCCTACTCATCCTAACCTGATGTGTCCACACATAATTCTTTTAGTGTTGGAGTCTGAGTCCTGGAGGTGGGCTCGCAATGTAGGGACCCACACACAGCCCATGAGGACAAAGGGTAGGCATCTCACATTGGAAATCACTGTTCCTTTCTCTTCAGATCCCCGTGTCAGGCTGTGCCTCCAGGCAGAGCTTTTTTCCAGGTTGTTCCTGCAGTGTTTGGTGCCTGCTCCTGAGCTGCTTTGACCTTGGGAGGAGTCTCCCAATCCTCATTTGCTTGCGGATCTCTGCCTACTCTTTCACCACCAGGAACAGGACAGTGCCTCAAGCCACATCAAACTTGCATTTTAAATGTCTTTTATTCCTTTGTCTAATTCCAGGTATAGCACTGACATGATTTTGTCAGCCACTACATTTTAGAACTATTTTCCAGAATTCAAAATTAATGCAGAAAGAGAGGTCACTGTGGTAAATAGCCCACTTTGCTGAGTGCACTCATTTCAGAATGAGCCTGAAAACCCTCAGTGGCTGAGAAGTTTTA
>PVHX01001020.1:0-195000 GCA_004024805.1 Geosciurus inauris | reverse complement strand
TGTAATATGAAGAATGTATTTAAATAAAATTTAGGAAAGCATCTAAATAAGGTTTGAAAGTAGAACTTAAATTTTTAAAAAGTATTGTCACTAGATATATCAGGCTTTATGAAATATTAAGTAAACTTAATGAAATTAGAAATAAAGAAATTAGAAAATACCTGAATTTTTACAAAATAACATGAATCCATCATGTTTTAATTAATAAGAGGAGACTATATATCTCTGTGTGTATACATATAGGCTTAAAATTTTGATATTACCGTTTCTGATAGACTGTTATTAGAACAAAACACTTGGTACTCTTACAGATATTTGTACTGACTAAATTGCATTACTTTTCTCTAAAATACATGATAGATTTCTTATTTTTTCCCTGAATGAAGAGATTTTCAACTGAAGCAAATGGTCAGAAAATGCCTCTCAAAATTTTTATGTCTATATAATGCAGGGAGTCTCAGATGAATTTATAGGCTTAAGTAATACAGATGAAAATTGTGTAAGCTTTTCCTCCCTTTTACCTTAACTGCCAAGAAACCTGGAACCACTGTAATCAGCTCATCTCAGGTGCCTGTTAACATCTAACCCATGCTCCCCACGGTCTTGCTTGTGTTTTCATCCCTAATTGGGTTTAGTTCTATAAGCTGTATCATATCCCTTTAGAAGTCAGTAGCATACAAACTATATAAATTGAATAAAGCTGAAAAATATATTAACTTGGCTAAAGTTTTAAAGCATTTATAGTTGGCTATGCTCGTAATGCATGATTGAATTAATGACAGCCCTGTAACAGAAACACTAATGATATTTGTTTTTAATATTTTCTTTAGAATATAATCATGGGGATCGTAGGGTGAGTTAAGCTTTAGATCTATATGTCTTTCTTCCACTTTTATGACTCTGATTTTAAAAAAAATTGTTCTGATGAAAAACTGAAAAAAGTTGCTTTTTCTCTGCCTGCAGTTTCCTAAAAGTGGAAATTAATGTTCTCAAATGTATGTACACATTGCAATTGTGTGTAGAGCTCAAAAGCATAAAAGCAGAATATATTAAATATATTAAATTTCAACATACTTGTTATCCTGCATTCCGGTTGACTGTAGAGAATCTCTAGTCATGTCTATCTGTTTTTGATGCCTCTACAGAATAACTGCCCAGCATCCTCTGCCCAACCAATCAGAATGTAGGAAAATCTACAGATATGACGGAATCTACTGTGAATCTACCTACCAGAAGTATGTTGAAATCTTTGTGAGTCTTCCTTCTGGCTCGTGCATCAGTGCTTGTGATTGCCAGCTATTCAAAAATATCCTTGTATTGAAACCTTATTTTTCCTAATTTAGTGGGGGAAAAACCAAACCAAACCAAACAAAATGACAACAACCAAAAAAATTTGCCTCTGAAATCAAGACAGAAAAAAAAAAATGTTTATTCTTTTGAAATTGTGGTTTAAAAGTTTTTTTTAAATGACTATTGAAGCTCTTAGGTAAGATTCTTTATATTGCAATAAACAAGTACTTATATGCAAGAAAATCTCAGCAAAATACATTGCACAGGTGCTACGCATCTTAGGGATTTGAAAGGTGTGTTATGTATAAATTAGCTGTCACTTTTTTTCAATCCTGTAATGGAATGATGAGTTGTAATTTGCATAATCCTTTAAGAAGTCAAATTATACTGTCATGTAGCAGACTTAACATGCTAGCTAAGATTTCAGAGCTTTGCAGCTAATTACTATGTACCTTACAGGACAGTTAAATTGAAGTTGAGTCCTCTGTCTTTGCCATTTGCTTTGTCCGTTACTTAACAGAATCTGCACTTTTGGTAACGAGGTGTTGTTGCTATCACTGAAGTAAACACTTTGCTTTTGGGAGGAAATGGCATTTTAATATATCGTAGCTTGACTTATATTGCTTTTACAAAAATGAAAGTTTTTTTTTAAACAATAGTCCAATTGGAGTCTTCAGAAAAAAGGATAGAAATTTATACTTTCTAGAAAAGTTATGGAATATTGATTCATGCAGCATTAACATTTAATTAATTCTTCCCTAGTAGAACATATAAAGTAACATAAACATGAGTCCACTGAAGTCTTTCTTGGTATACTTTGTAAATATATCTTGGTGTGTTTTTGTCTTTGTATTCTTCTTCTTTTGTAGTAGAATGCCATTTGTGAAAAAAAAGTGCCCTTTTTTCCTTAAAAATCCTTTCTGAATATAAGCTGGTGAGTTCTACTTTCATTTACTCCTCCAAATGGTTGTAGAGAGTTTGCTTTCATGGTTTCCAATTTTTAAGTGATCAGGAAATGCTAGTGGCTATGGAGGCTGTTCTCTGAAATGGATACAGAATAGATACTGGATGGAGCCAGGACTGTTCCCTGCCCAGCATGGTTTAGTTGATAACTTTATTACAGTATCTTTACTATGTATTTGTCTCTGGCTTTATTTATTGCTATCCTCTTACCTAGATCATGTTGTTTTCTTTGTCAGAATTGGTATAATTAAAATGTGAAATTATTTCTGGTGATTTTTTTTTAATATTTATTTTTAGTTGTAGGTGGACAGAATATCTTTATTTTATTTTTATGTGGTGCTGAGGATCAAACCCAGTGCACGCTACCACTGTGCCATAACCCCAGCCCCATTTCTGGTAACTTTTTAAAAGACTTCATTATAAGTCATTTATTGTGGCTCTTGATAGCCAGGTTTCTGAAACTGGTTAGTGATTTGTGGCGTTGTTGTGATTGGTGGCTGCTTTGAAGAAGCCGTCTGTTGTCTAGCAATGGGGTCCTTTAAGGACCATATTTAAGCAGCAGTAGATTGTTGACCACTCAAATAATAGGCAGTCAGCAATCAATTGTTTTTCATTTGTAATTAGCTGGTTTCACCTGTCTGAAATGACTATCTGCTTAAAGGCTGAGGTTGCTCAGTTTAGAGTGAGGAACATGGACGAAGCCACAAGGAGCTCTGTCCATAGGAAGGTTTCTCTTCTCACTGTAGGAATCATCTCAAGGGCTTGCTTTTATTAAGAATCAGTGTTATTTGTAGTCAAGGTAGACACAGTAGGCAGCACAGCTGTGACTGCCAGGGAAAGTCACTAGGGGGATATTCATAACAAGGAAATATTGGCAAATAAATGATGAAGAAGGGGAAGAAATCCCCAAGATGTTAAATTGGAGCACTGTCACTGAGATGATTAATGGTGTTGTGTATTTTAGTGAAGATGCTTATCTGAATTGTCTTGAAACTATAGTGTACATTTAATAGCACCTATAAAGACACGTGGTGTGAAAGCACACTGAGAGGGCCATGCATTCGGATTTTGGATTCCATTCTTCTGAGTATTTTCTCCAACTAAGTCTTTGGCTTTTGGCTATTAGAAAGCTACTGTTACTGGGCTGGGGCTGTGGCTCAGTGGTAGAGTGCTTGCGTAGCATGTGTGAGGCACTGGGTTCGATCCTCAGCACCACATATAAATAATAAATGAATAAAATAAAGATCTATCAACAACTAAAAAAAATTAAAAAAAAGAAAGCTACTGTTACTAATATACAAGATGTGATTGTTCTATATATTTAATATTAATCAGCATTTATATAGTTCTTCTTAATTCTTCTCCATAGAGAAATGAAGATGTTTTGTGAAAATGATGATTCTCTTTTCAACACTGTTGAAGGTGAATGTTTCAAGTAGGGTAATGGGGATCATGCAAGTCACCCAGGTGAACATTCAGGGCCACAGTGTGCAAAACACTAAACTTTCACCAGTGAGGGAGTGGGTAGAATTAAAAAAAAAAAAAAAAAAAACTCTTTGTCAATTTCTGGTGAAGGGGTAGCTGTCTTAGAAGATGAACTTTCAGTTATCAAGTCATAAATATACTGATTCTGTGGCTTGAATTATCACTTGCCTGGAGGGATCATTTATTAGCTATATAGCAGTTACATCTTTGGAAAAATTTTTTAACCTCCTTGGACTTCAATAATTACTATTAAATATAGGAATAGAAATAGACAAATGACACGTAATCCTATCTTCAATGATCTTATAGTCTATTACAGCAGCGCTTTTCAAACTCTGGGTCACTACCCAAATAGAGGGATGTGAATCCAATATAGTGGATCAAGATCAGAACTTAAAAGTGAAATAGAAGAGGAGATTATGCATTATATGTAGTAAGACTGTGCTTTATTTTTTAAGCCTTCTGTTTTAGTTTTATTCACATGTTTATGTATATGCAACTGCACATAATGTGTATGCTGGGTGGGTTATGATGTCATATATGTTTCTTACTGTGTTTCATTTCTGAAAAAAGGATGAAAGCCACTATAATAGTGTCAACTAGATAAATGTGTAAACATATCGTACTGGTGTTATGTCCTTATGTGTTTAGGGTATTGTAGATTATAAGGAAAGAGTTCTGTGGAAAGGTTTCAGGTATGAAGAAGCTACTATCTGAACTTTCATATCCAATCATGTGTTAGAGCCAGCTTAGATGGGTTTATGAGAGCCAGTTGTATGATCTCTGTGATTAGTAACCTCATATTCTTAACTTGAAATTGGATAAAATATTTATACCACGGAGACTGGAAAATGCTACAAATCAGCTCCCTCTCTCTTTCATTTTTTCCAGTACTGGAGAGTGAGTCCAGGAGTGTAGCCCTGAGCTACATCTCCAGCCCTTTTTATTTTTTATTTTGAAACAGAGTCGCAGTAAGTTGCCTAGGATAGCCTTGAACTTGAGATCCTCCTGTCTCAGCCTCCTGAATAGCTGAGATTACAGGTGTGCACTATTGCATTTGGCGCCCTGACTGGTTGTTCAGCATTTACTAGCATATCATTGCTTATATTCCTTTCAACCATAATTCTGTGGTTTAACAATTATTGTGAATTGTTACTTTAAAAAATGTTATTTTATATGGTGCATTTAGATTTTATTGAGAATTACTAGAATGATTAAACAGTTATTTCAATATTAAAATTTTAAAGCAAAAGGGAATTAAAATTTATTTCAAAAGGTCTGTAATTTATCACTTTAAAAAAATGGTAGTAGTTGCCCTGATCTTTTACATTCAATGCTTATGATACTTCTGATTTACAATTTCAAATTGCAATTGTTGATACTGAGTTTTTTGGCAAAGGGTAGAAATATTGCCTTTTAAAAATTACTAATGTTGTAAATATTTTACAAATCTCTGTCTTATGTTAAACATTTGTTTTGCTATGCACTATAACTGCCTTTTTAACAGCTTATTTATAGTTCATAATAGTATCTCTGAATTTAAGTGAATTCATTTCTATAGTAGTGGATTTGATTGGGACATGCAAAGTTCTTTCTAAATTAAAACAATTGCCAATCTTATCATTTTTCTATTTTTGAGAATAAAAATAAAAGCAACAAAGAATCTGAAAAAGGAGAAAATATATTCCCTTTGTAATATTAATAACTTTGACCTTCATTTTTGAAGAAAGGCGGGAAAATATTTGGCCAATGAGTAAAGGAAACTTTCATGAACATGACATGGAATTATAATAAGAAGTCCATAGAATATTGCCTGCATTAAGAATATTTGATGGTGAGGAAGAATAGGTAGGAAAGAGTTTGCTGAGCTCCAGAGTTTAAGAGGAAATTCAACCATAGAGTTGGATACTACCATAGAGAAGTTGGAGGAAGGGTGGGATGTCCTTAAAGCTGTTTCAGGAACAATCATTTCACCAATATCTAGGAAAAACAGAGTGAGTCTGAGGTGGAGACAGTTACATTTATGGAGCTTCTGCTATGCCATTCCAATACATATTGCAGCACCCATTTTAAACAAAAGGGTTTAACCCAGGGCTCCTAGTCTCAAAGTGGAGCCATGACTGAGCAGTTCTCATTGGGAAGTGTTTGAAATTGATTGAAATAGTTGTCACCTAGAGTAGAATAGACCATTGGCAAGATGAAAGTTAGTTTTTGTTTGTCCTCTCCATCCCAAGGCCGTCTTCTGTGAAATTCATTGCACTTGGGTACTTGGTTTGTTCTGCGTCCTCCAGCTTCACCCCCAGGAGCATTTTTGGCAGATCAAGAGTTGTTAACTGATAATGTTACTCTTCTTGGAACTATTTGCATTTTAATAAGCAACCCCATGTGAAGGAATCAAAGAGAGAAAAAAAGGGAGTCTTCTCCAATAGAGTAATTTCAGATGCCTTGACAGAAGTTGGAGGAATTAATTGGAGGCTGGAGGAGAGTGAAGAGTGAACCCAGAATATGGATGTTCTATTCAGTGTAGTGTTAAGGTCAAACTCAGCTGAGAGGCACAGGTCTGGAAATGGGATGATTTGGACTCAAAAGAGGGAAGGAATTGATGAGGGAAGAGAAGGGGAGAACAGTGAAGAAAAGCACTTACCAGTTCATATCAGCTGCATTGTGCCAGACAGAGTGCTACCCACTCTTAGGTGTTCTCCCAATTACAGAGAAGCAATCGCCTTGCCAGGCAGGCAGCTGTGGGTTGGGGTGGGGTGCTGGATGCTCACCTATGCTGAAGGGGAGGGAAAGGTCAAGGAGCTCTAGCTACAGCAGCCAGTTCTTTTTTTTTTTTTTTTAATATTTATTTTTTAGTTGTAGGTGGACAGAATATCTTTATTTTATTTTTATGTGGTGCTGAGGATTGAACCCAGTGCCTCATGCATGCTAGGTGAGCACTCTACCACTGAGCCACAACCCCAGCCCCAGCAGCCAGTTCTTTAACTTGTTGTTGAACCTGATTGATTGATAACTGTTGTCTGACCATTTTCTCCCTCACATTAGAATAATTTATGCAGTTGTGTTTGGGACAGTAAGTAACAAAGAATAGAGAAAAGGATTAGAAATATACAATGAGCTTCATAGAGAGCCCTAATAGAATCTGCATGTTAAAGAGACATTGAACTACTTCAAACCTTTCAATTTTAGAGTGAATTCTTATTTCTACATCATGCCTTTCAGATCTCAACATGATTTCTGGTGGTTCTTCCAGTTAATTTTGGCATCACACCAATGATTTTGCCTATAACTGACTTGGTGGCATAACTTGGTAATGTGGATGGCATGAAAGTGTGTTATTTAGGGATTATTCTAGAGGAACATTTTAAAAATTGATGCATTCATCCATTCATTTCAGAAATACATGTTAGTGGAATGCGGTGGTGCATGCCTGTAATCCCAGCAGCTCAGGAGGCTGAGGCAAGAGGATTGCACGTTTCAAGCCAACCTCAGCACCTTATTGAAGCCCTAAATAACTCATCGAGACCCTGTCTCTAAATTAAAAAAAATAATAAAAGGGCTGGGGATGTGGTATAGTGGTTAAGTACCTCTATGTTCAATCTCTGGCATCAAAAAAAAAGAAAAAGAAAAGAAAAAAAAAAAAGAAAAATATATTTTAATCACTCTCGGGTCAGGCACTGTTCTATGCAAACTCTAACCAATTT
The DNA here is from genome assembly GCA_004024805.1 of Geosciurus inauris. Taxonomy (NCBI): domain Eukaryota; kingdom Metazoa; phylum Chordata; class Mammalia; order Rodentia; family Sciuridae; genus Geosciurus; species Geosciurus inauris. The sequence continues at coordinate 187,558 of PVHX01001020.1, read as the reverse complement.
ATTCAGAGGTGACTGAGAAAAACCTCTGTCCTTTGCAAGCCTAAAAGACTGAGATAACAAGGATTTGGGGTTCCACATGAGAGAGGCCTCCAGAGACCATAAGGACCATCTATGGAAGGACACCTTGAAGTGGTCTTTGTTAATGGTCAAGGCAGGCCTCAAGGTCCTTATGGTGGCAGAACTGTTTGATCTAGGAGCTAAAAGCAGACATTTCTGGTGTAGCAAATTGCAAATGGCATAAAGCAGGAGTAGGGTGGCAGGAAGTGAGGCCTAAGGTGGGGTGGCAGGAAGTGAGGCTGCAGAAGAGGGGGAACAGAGGTATCCCATCAGGGTGGACTGCCACACTGCAAGATCCTGAGCCTGGGGGAGTTTTCTGGAGGGGAAAAGGGTGAAATGGACTGTGTGCTGGAGAATTACTTTGAACATACTGGATGTAGGTTAGAAAAACTGCTGTGGGAGTGGCCCACAGTTTCATCTTGTTTTTGTCTCTAAACTTACTTAGTGTGCCTGGCAAGGAAGAATGTGGAAGTTGTTTTTGATTTATGAGTATCTTGGAAGACTTTCCCAATCTGAAATCCAGGTCAGGACCTGCCCACGAATTCTCTGCTCTTCCTAACTTGAGGAGCTTCATGTCTGCCTTTCTCCTCATAGACCACTTATAATTCAAGATGCACAAATGCCAGTGAGTAAAAATGGCAGGCACAGGCTGTATGATTTAGAGTGAAAGAATATTAATTGGCTTCATTGGATTGTATATTTTCATTATGAGAGAAGTGACTACAGAGATTTTTTAAAAATTGGTTAGTGGCACACCTGCGATGTGTATGAGAACTCCAGAAACTTGAGAACTGAAAGTAAAGGTCAAGGTGAGAGGAATAGAGCTACAATGAACCTTTTATAGACATACTGTTGAACTACAGTGTTCAAAATTGCTAACAGGTGGCTTCAGAGGGACGAGATACTAATGTGGTTGTGCTCAGATTTTAAAAATTTTACAGCAAATTTATAGTAATACATAAACTATGGTTTTAATAAGTTCTCCTCACCTTAAGAACAATTTGTTCTGTGTGTTAGGTTATAAATGTGTTTTTAGTGAATCTTTGGACTTAGTTTATACATCAGAATGAAAGAATTATAGTTTATTCTTTCATTATGAGAAACCTATTTTAAGATCCACAAATCCAGCCGGGCGTGGTGGCGCACACCCGTAATCCCAGTACCTAAGGAGGCTAAGACAAGAGAATTGCAAGTTCAAAGACAGCCTCAGCAACAGTGAGGCACTAAGCAACTCAGTGAGATCCTGTCTCTACATAAAACACAAAATAGGGCTGGGGATGTGGCTCAGTGGTAGAGTACCCATGAGTTTAATTCCCCGGTACCAAAAATAAATAAATAAATAAAATCCACAAATCCATGTGGTAGTATGTAATCATTATTGGAGGTGGTTAAACTTCCTGGAAATGGATCTGGGTTTGCTCTTAGCCCCATAGTTATTTATTAGATATTGTACAGTGGCTGTTACTTAACTATTTAAGCATAGGTTTTCTTACCTTTAAAATGCAGATAAAAATAACCCAGGTTGTTTTCAGGATCAATTGATAAAGATGATGGTCGTTACTAATCTTATTGATCTTTGACCACATGCTGATGCCAGGCAGCAGGCTAATGGCTTAACATACATTTTAAAAATTCTTAAAATTAACATGAGCTTTAGGCATGATTATTACCACAATTTTACATCTACACTAGCAGAGTCTCACAGAACTGAAGAAACTCACTCAAGGTTAAGAATGTAGGACATGGTGGGATTTGGATTAATATCATCAAGTTATAGCCCAGTAGCAAAACACAGCCTTTATTTCCCCTATCCAATTTTGTAAATAAAGTTTTATTGGAACACAGCTATGCCTATTTATTTATGTCTTATCTATGACGCTTCCTTCTACAAGGGCATAATTGAATACTGCTATCAGAGACAGTATGGCCCAGAAAGCCTCAAATATTTGTAATCTGGGCACTTACAGAAGAGGTTTGTTGACCTCTGCTTTAGAATTTGGGCAGTCTGATTTCAGAGCCTAAGGCCTAAACTGCAAAAAACACTTATGGTGGTTCCTATATACTAAGTATCCACTCAATGAGTACTACTTTGTTACTTATATAGCTTAAGGTACAATGTCTCACAAAGCCCTTGTCAAAAGGTGGAAGTAATAAGCATTCAACCTCCAACAAGTTAAACCATCACAATGGTGGAGATGTTGAAGAATTTAAACTGAAAAAAGAAACTCACTCTTAATGTTATGTCATTCTGAGTGTGTGTTGTTATTTATTACTCTCTCTCATGTAATATAAATGAGAGAGGTCTCATTTTCATAGCAGTCAAAGTGCACTGTTCAATTAAAGGGGTATTGTGAATTTTAGTGAATATGCAGGAACTCTATTAAAATGATTTCACATACCAGAAAATTTCATACTTAGGAACTTAAGAAAATATCTTTCTTATGAAAAATACATAAAATATTGTGAAAATGTCACTGATAATAAAAAGTATTGTGATCTGTGTTATTAAAAATATGTATAGGCAGATGTTTATAATAGAAAGACTTATTTCTCATAATGAGAAGATAATTAGCATACTTCCTCTAACCATCTTACCAGCAACAGAAAGAATGAGGTTATGGTTTCAACTCCACCCTACTTGGAACTTTTATTTCCATATGTTTTTCTGTTGATTTAGGAAATTATATGTCCTCTTCTCATAAATGACCTTGGGCTTGTGTTACCTTGGAGCTTACAGAGCAGGCTCTGGCAGACTTTCAACTTCTGCTGAAGAGATATTCTTGGAATTTTCTCTTACCAGGCCCTGTGTCATGGGTTGGTGAATGGATGGTTCCTAGATTAGACACCTCATGACATTTTATTCATTTCTCTTGGAATAACTCTTTTTGAATAGAGATAGAGTATGTTTTAATTCTATTAATATTTAGAAAATTCAAATAAGCATAAATAAAAAAATTAATGTCATTTGTATTTGTACCTCTTATAGACAGCCACTGTTAAAAATTTAGTTTGTCTTTGTAGCCTTCTACATAATTGTATATGTTTATAGCTTATCACCTTTTATAGATGTATATCTATCTATCTATCTCTCTCTATATATATAGTTATTGTGAATCCATCCACAAATAGCTGGAAAATCTCTGGAGCCAAGTTTTTAGGGGAAGTTGAAAGCTGTATGATCAACTTTCACACAGAAACTGTGGTTTGCAGAGATTTCCTTTCTGACATTAACTCCACCCCCCCACCCCCCCGCCATGTAGTTTATATATACATTCTGGATTTTGATCACTTATTTTTATGAGTCTTTGAAATCCTCTAGCAAGAACTAGTGAAATACTTACTAGTGATAACATTTTTAGTAGAAAGATCCTTCCTTGTCACCCCAGCATTTATTTATTTAGGTCCTGGGGATGGAGCCCAGGGGCACTTAATCACTGATCCACATCCCTAGCCCTTTTTATTTTGTATTTTGAGACAGGTTCTTGCTAAGTTGCTTAGGGCCTTGTTAAGTTGCTGAGGCTGGCCTTGAACTTGCAATCCTCCAGCTTCAGCCTCCTGAGTTGTTGGATTAAAGGTGTGTGTTACTGTACCCAGCTCAATATTTATTTTTATCTAGAAAGAGTACATCATTTATAGGTGCAAATGGTTTTTCAAGTTATAGGAATGAAGCTAATGGTGAGAAATGTATGGAAGGTTAAACAAACATGGCTTTTAAAAAAATTTTTTTTAAAGTTGTTGATTGACCTTTATTCATTTATTTATATGCAGTGCTGAGGATCGAACCCAGTGCCTCCCACATGCAAGGCAAGTGCTCTACCACTGAGCCACCATCCCAGCCCCAAACATGGCTTTTTTAGATCAGAATATGTACATGTATGAGAAGTGATTTCCAAGAGATTAGAGTTCTCTGGCTCCTTTACGAAATCGTCCTCTCACGTGCCTTCATTGCTGTATTATTCTCTATGTTGCTTACAACAAGAACTCTATTTACTGTGTTCAGCACTGAGATGTTAAGATCAAGTTCTCAAAACAGAGAGCTGGGTCCTTGGAGGATATTGGTTCAATGACCAGTGGGTAAAGAAAATATTCTTGGCTGATTTTCTATTGCAAACTTGAGACCTTTGTAAGTTTCATATCGCTTTGGGAATTCTTTGGAATTGGGTGCTTGAAGTCCATATGACTAAATAGACTATTGCTGCATCATATTTAAAACCTAATTTCCTTTCTTCTTCCTCAGCCTAGTGTGAAGGATCCCGGGTGCTTATTCTCACTCAGTGCTTATTCTCTCGTGTTACCAGTGAGGCTCACCTGTTTCTCTTACTAGCAATTCTCATTCATTTACTTGCATTTCAGCTAACATAAACTCTCATAACAGCATCATTTTCCTGACTCTCACCTGTCAGGGGTGCTGACAGCAAATCACAGCCAACTGCATGCCTTGGCCTGGAAACTGGGAGGTATGAGATCTTTTGGATGATTCCTTTCTTTGCTTCCTCTCTCAACCCCACTAACCAAACTGTTTTAAAGGTGAAATTGAGTTAGCATGGCTCCATTGGGCACAAAGCCTCCTGTCCTTTGTGCTCCGAGCACCTTCTGGATGTCTTGGTGAAGTGTGCATTTGACAGTAATTGCAGAGGTATCTTTGCTCACTTTTAGGGGAAAGTAGCTTGTGCTTCCAGGGACTGCCTTACTGCCTGATGGCTTGCAAAAGAAAAGGAAGCAGCAGCTCTGATTCTCACCCCCCGGAGAAATTCATCAGATGTCTCAATTCTTGAATGAGCATCAGGGGAAGCAGGGGAAGTGGTGGGATTCATGTCATCACATTTTTATATGGAGAAGTTTGGAGGTGCGTCTAGTGGGGATGAGACTGGAAGACTGGGGTGCTTCTGAGATCTCGTAAAATTCATGATCAATAAATTTATTTGATAGCCAGATTGTTTGCCAGCTTTTCTGAATGCTGCTTGCCCAGAGTTAGTTATAATTTCTATGAGGCTGTTAGAAATAAAGAAGGCTGATTTTTAAAAAAATCATGGTACTTGTGAAATGCCTCAGGGGAGAGAAGACTGGAAAACTAGCATTATGGGCCAGCAGATTTTAAGTAGACTATATTTTTAGAAGGATCTGGTGGTATGTTTGGTTCATTTGCACCAAGAATAGTTTAACTGGGTCTGTTCAGGATGGATTTGCAGGACACAAATGTTTGCTGTGCTAGAGAGTGTCCTCAGAAGGCAAGGCTCTGAGATACAGACCGAGGATGGTGAATACAGCTGAATTTATTCTGCCATCTAAAGGAAATACTCATTGATGCCAAGGCCTTTCACTGTGAGGCCAAGTTCATCCTTCTGGGGTAGATGGAAGCTTTAACTCTGGACAGTGAAGTTATGTTTCTGTTTCATCATTTCTACATCTGTGTTGGCTGCTTTTCCATATGTACTAATGCAGATGAGGCCGAAATTAGAAAAAAGGGGATAATGTGTTCCAAATATGGTGCTGTGTTCTTCAGGCATTATTGTAATTGACCTGAGCAACCCTGCTTGAAGTAGGTAATGTAATTCTTATTTTGTACTCGAGAGAATGGAGGCTCAGAGAGTTTAGGTAAGTTACTCTATTAGCACAGCTAATAAGGTACAATTTGATAACGGTATAGGGGGCCAAATCAGGTCTACCTTGCTCAGCAGTTTGTCCCCTTTCGACAGGGTGACATGGCCCTTTGAAGCTGAGTGATACTTTACCTAAGAAGCACATCTATCCTCTATTCAAGGACAGCCTATTGAGATCTATTTCTATAAAAAAAATAAGACCCGTAAGAACTTAAAACCATACCTTTAGGGGATATGGGTTTATCATATTGAACATTCGTCATTTAAAAAACATGTGGTCAGGGTTCTTTGTGTGCAGAGCTACCTGGGGCCCTCATGTCTCCCTCATGGAGATTCCACCTGTCTTGACACTGCAGTTCTCACACAGAAATGGATGAATCTCAACTTCTTGTCTCAAACCCTATCTCTTGAAAAACTCTAGTGTTATATTTTCAAACTATACACATTCCTACTTATGTTCCACTTTACATCAACTTCCAAATATAACAACTCACAAATTGCAAGCATGTGCATGGAAATTTCCAATTAATCCTCAGAGCAACCCAGTGAACTGTGTTTTTTCTCTGTTTTATGTAAGGGAAAAAATCCAAGACCTTGAGTCATCTCCCATTTAGTCCTCTCTTCAGGACAGGACAATCATTCCTTCAAAACCGCAGCCAGTCTTGTGCAGGAAGTTCCTCTTCTACCTTGCACTTCTTTTATCTTCATTTTCATAGCCATTCAGACTCACTCTTGGAATCATCTTTCTTGTTGCCTCAATCCTGACTCATATATCTTCTTTGCAGCATGATTAAAAAACAAAAACAAAAACAAAAACTAAAAAACCCTTCCTTTCTTTTCCTATTTCCCTAATTTAAGCAATGATTTCATGCCCAGATTTTCATGGTCTCCTAATTAATCTTCTTATCTTCTTTCTTGGTCAGTTTGATTCAGATAAATACTTGAGTTCCACCATATATAGAGCACCATACTAAGGAATGTGAGAATTTTCCTTTCTCAGCTATCTTATAAATAGTTACCAGATTAAAACACTATTTCTAACCTATTTCTTTACCTGGAGTCCTTCACTGCTCATTCTCACTACATGGTGTCTGTAGTCTTGGCTTAATGTTTGAAGCCCGTGAGTCTTTCTGGAGTCTCCCCTTCGGCCTCCCCGTTCTCCCAGGTGTTTCTCAGCACAAGCTCTCTGTTCCTGTCCATGCATCCATCCATAGTTCATGCACTGGTTCCTTACCTTTCCTTTATCCTTGGTGAAATCTCTTTAAACTGGTTTCATCGAAAGTAGTTTCTCTTTTCTTTTAATTTAATGCATTAGTTGGGTCTACATCAAAGAATTCTTGTTTGGTATATTTCAGTGAACAAAAACAAAATCTTTGCCTCAGAGTTAGTTTTGAAACAGGCAGTAAACAAGAAACATTAAAAATGAGGGAAATCATGTAGTCTGTTCAATGCTGATTGGTGTTATAGAACAAAAATAGAGGTTAGGAAAGAATTAGGAGTCCACAGCTGACGGCAGGCCAGTTGTGGTTTCAAATAGATGAGACTTCCATGAAAAAGACACTTGGGCAAAGACTCCAAGCCTTAAATGAGGTTTTAGGCATTCAGGTACCCAGGAGATTTCAGGTGGAACCAACCACTGCTACCAAGGTTCTGAGGCTACAGAGTTTTGACACACTCAGCATTGGGTAGCCCAGGGAGGAGGGTTGTGAATGAGCAAGGTCAGACAGTGGCAAGAGACAGGCCAGGCAGTGGCAGGGAGCCAGCACATAGGACACGGGAAGGCTAGGTAAGGCCTGGCTTTACACCACTTGAAGTGAGGCCTTGGGAGGATTTTGAATTCAGGAGTTATAGGATATAACTTAAAATTGTCCTGGCTGCTAGTGGAGTATGTTTGAGGGGGATGAGGGTGGAAGCAGAAGGCCTAGCCAAGAGGTTCTAGCCACAGGCACCATGGCTTCCATTGAAGATGTAGGAAGTGGAGGTAGTAAGAAAAATGTGGATTCTGATATTATATGTGTATATATATATATATTTTTGGTACCAGGGATTGAACTCAGGGAACTCAACCACTGAGCCACATCCCCAGCCCTATTTTGTATGTTATGTAGAGACAGGGTCTCACTGAGTTGCTTAGCGCCTCGCTGTTACTGAGGTTGGCTTTGAACTCATGATTCTTCTGTTTCAGCCTCCCTAAGTGCTAGGATTACAGGCTTGTGCCATCGCACCCAGCTGATTCTGATGTATTTTGAAGGAAGTGCCAACAGGATTTCTGATGGATTGGATGTGTGTGTTGGGGGGAGGGGGGGAAGTGGCGTGTAAGAGAGAGGGAAGGCAATGCTGAATTTGTGATTAAATCCTTGCTTGTCGTTTATTTATTATCACGTATATAGTAGCACTCAATTGAATATACACAAATAAATACCTTCTAGAAACTCATAAACTTGAAGATGAGGCATGCCATAAACTTAATGTAAGTTAAATGGGAAGAGGTTGTACATATAATCACAAGGTTGCGAGTTCCTTAAAGATATTTTTCATTATGTTACTTTACAGGCTTCGAAAGGTACTTGTTGAAGGTTGGTGGTTGTTACATCTCAGAACTGCTAAATGCAATTAAAGCATTCATTGGAGTAGATGAGTGTTCAGGCTTTGTTGGGAGACTGATGAAGTAAAACCTTAGTTCCATTAATAATTAAAAAAAATTTTTTTTTAGTTGTAGATGGACACAATATCTTTATTTATGTTTGTGTGGTGCTGAGGATTGAACCCAGTACCTCACATGTATGAGGCAAGTGCTCCACCACTGAGCCACAACCCTAGCCCTCCATTAATAATTTGCTGAGTGATCCTGAATAAATTACATAAGCTCTCTGTTTTACTTATCTGTGAAATGATCATTATAATTTCTCTTAGAGTTTACCATAGGATTGGATGAACTAATAAATATAAATTGCTTAGAACAATACCTGGCATGCTCTAAGCCCTCAAACAGTATTTACCATTTCTAAATAAGTGCTTAGGAAAAATTAGTTTAAAAATAATTTTACATTTGGAGTGATACCCTCTTACCAATTCCAGAACTACCATGTCCAAAACCTATCAAGGTGTATGGTTAATACTTGTACATGGTAAGGCTCATATTAAGCATTTCTCTCTTTCATTCATTGTTTGAAGAATTGCATTATGATCAGTCCAGTTACCTGCCTTTTGAGAGGTGGCCATGGAGGCTGGTCCGCAACCCTTCTTGGGTACATTTGATTGACAGATTGGTAAACAGCATTTAAATAACACATAAAAAGATCAGTATTTTCTTATTATTATTTTTAGCTTAAAATGTTGAATGTGTATTAAAATGAGAAAAATAATTTTCAGAATAGATATGACTTTCCTAGTACATAAAAGCAAGGAGATCACATCAAGGAGGGAATATTATTTTTTTGCCCAAATACAGGAAATTACTATTTTTCTCTCCATGTTTATATTTTGATACTTAATATCTCTCTTCTTTTTTTTTCTTTCTTTCATGTGATTGTTCCTATTATCCTTCTTACTATCAGCAAGTTATATGGCCTCCAAATCCTGGAAGGAGCAGTGCATTTCCACTGTGTAACTCCCATAGACTTCTTTAGTGTCAGAGGTGGTTTGAAGAGCAGCTTAATTCTGCTTTCATTGTGCTTGGTACTTCAGCGAGGCACTCAGGTTCTGTTTGAGCTTAGTATTCCTGATCCTATCCTTTACATCCTCCATGGCCATGCAGACAGTGGCTGTCAATGAGTAACAGGTAAATATTGAACAGGGAAGCCCTTTTGATTAACTTTGTGGATCATTATTTGAAAGTAACGTGCAGTCAGAACAGCTCCATCACTCATGATCATAGCACACGGCATGGAGTCAGAGCATCAAGCTGTGGTTTGAAAAGCTGAGGTTGCATTCTTTGTTCAGTACCTGGGTCTGTATTCATGTAGTGCTGGATTAGTTATAGCTATCCAAAGAGCAAAATGAGGACTATTTATCAGTGTGAATGTAAAATTTTTAAGATGGCAAAGCACAAAAATGCTTAAGGGGGACTCTGTGCTATGTAGGTATAAATATATTAAAGAACATTTCTGATAAATTTTTGAAGTGTCTAACAATATGGATGCTGTTACTATTGCCCAAGTTCAGAAGTCTTTTTCTAATATGGAATATAGACAGTTATGTCAAACAGGGAGTATGTTTTTAATCTTACTAATGTATGCTTGAAAGAACTATTTTCCTAGGTTTGGTCTATGCCACTTAATGGGTACAATTTACCCATATGACACTTGTGACCCAGAAGGATGGTCCACAGTTGACTTGCTGTTAAGTGATTCTAACCCAGCCATTGAACCTCATGATAAATTAATGATTTATCATTAGTAATAACATTATCACCATCATTTATTAGTATTTTGAGATCCACAAAAGAATATGCATGGAACTTGGTAAAGAGACATAGAACTGCATGTTTGCTCTCAAGAAACAGTTCTAAATCAACACTTATATGGTCATAACGAGAAACAAACCATGATTAGCTTGTTACGCATTGGATTTTCAGTAGAGACTCTAGTTGGTGGTCAAATAGGCAATTCCAAAATGTTTTCATAAGCTAAACATTTTAGAATAACCCCTTTAGTTGAGGCTTAATTGTATTGAGTTGTAAAAATAATATTTAGAAAACTACACATAATTAGGACCATTAAAGCAACCAATAAGAGTAGTGCAAAACTCCTTCATATTCACATTCTAGGCATTTTATGACACTTTAAATGTATAATTGCAACATTGTTAATTTTCTTATTAGATGAATTAATGCCATTGTTACTTACTGTTCAGCATATACAAACCGCAAAAGTGACAAAAATCTGTATATAGTATGTTGGATGGAATCTTAATTTTGTGTAAGTATTAAACCAAAATATCCTAGTCAAAATAGCCTCAAAATAAAACAATAGTTTGTTCTGAAAATTATATGAATAAAAATATATAAGTGGTTATGTTTATTAGAACTGTAATGTTTATCACATTTTTGAGGAAGACATTTTGTATTGGCATCGTTTTAGAATACTTTCAATTTTGCTTTTAAACGGTGGCAAATATTAACATTCTTGTTCTTTAATTGTAATATTTGTAGTATAATTGATGAGAATCAACCCCACTCCATCAAAAAGAGAGGAACTTCAAATTTCATTTAAAAAAACCAAACATTCAATTGAATAAGTGTTAGTCACAAAATAAAGTATTAGAAATCACTGTATTAGGGGCTGGGGTTGTAGCTCAATGGGAGCGCTTGCCTAGCATGCGTGAGGTACTGGGTTCAATTCCCAACACTACATATAAATAAATAAAATAAAGGTCCATCAACAACTAAAAAAAGTTTAAATAAAAAAAGAAATCACTGTATTATATTTTGAAATTCAGATAAACCTATAATGTGAACATAAAAAATATGGTAAATCAAAAATGTAATTTATCAAAGATAAAATGTTCTTCATAATACAGGTACGCTGACAACTTATGTCACTTCAAGAGCTGTGTAGACTACTGTACTTGTCTCTTTCCCTAGGGACCCCAGGATCTAATTTGGATTAGGTTCCAAGTGAACATGTGTTCCATCCTAACCCTGAATGGAAATTTCACCAAACCACAAAACTAGAACATAATTTGACATAATCTTTGTTTAGAATTAAAATAGTGGGTCAGGGTGGAATTGGCAGGGCTGAATGGGAACATGTTCAGATGGCCTGGTGGCTAGCAGAGCCAGTACTTTTGGGCTTTTGGTTTTCTTGAAATTATAGGTAATTAATTCAATGCATAATCTCTCTGTGTGGAACAGGAACTTAGTATCAGTTTTGTTTTGTGTAGACTTATATGTGACCTATATTTTAATTGCTGTTTCATCTATAAGAAAAAAATATATTAGTTTTTAAGGTTTTCTAATAATTTTTGCAGCTTAAAAATACATTTCATGTATTATATTTATATTCTTAATAGGAAATAGAATGAGTTAGTGAAGCAGTATTTAAACAATGGTAACACCATTGATGGCTTTAATATTTCATTTTAGTCACAGGATAGTATGACAAAGCATTATCTGAGGAAAGTGGAATCTATTGGGGGAGGATGTGATAGTTTCAAAAGTTATTTGGCTCCAATCAGGAGCAAATAGTTATTTATAAAGGAAATATTTGTCATGTTTTTATGAGAAACTGTAGACATACCAAATCTTAAGGAGTTCATAGCACGTTGAATAATGTGTTTCATTGGTGAATGTCTACCAGGTGCCAGCATTGTTCCAGGCCCTTGGTGTTCAGTGGTAAACAGGATATTCAGTTGCTATAGCAATGGGTTTTATATTCGATCAAGGGAGTCAGACACTATGCAGATACAGACTGATTTTTAAAGGTAGTACTCTATGGTATGAAGGAGATTAAATCAGGGCAAGGGGATGAAGAGTGACATTTGATTCAAGACAGGACGTGTAAAATGTCCCAAGATTGGCCTAAGTTTCACGACTCTCTACACATCCCAAAGGGCAAAATTGTCTGTGGTTGCAGGGAATTTAGGAACTCTTCATGGAGAAGGTGGATCTTGATGCAGAACCTTGAAGGGTAGGAATGATCAAGCCGGGTTTGCACATGACAGAGGATACAAACTGTAGTCTCCTTGCAGGCTAGACTAGAAAAGGGATAAAGCTGATAGGACCTGGAAGAAGAGGGAAATTTGGATTTGCTATTTTATGTGGTTTCAAAATATGTGTTTGGGTCAAAAAAATGGAATATGTGAGATTTTTCTAGCGTCTGTGTTTATACGAAATAGATGAGAGAGGTGCCAACCAACAGGCTGTACAATAATCATGAAAGCAGGGAGACTATAAAATTTCTCTCTGTGTAAGCATGATCTATCTCAAAATTTATCTGAGGACTATTATGCAAACATGGGATAGGGTAGAGGGATCATGTCATCTGACTTTCAAAAGTAACTTGTAGATGAGCAGGTTTCAGAGCCACTGGTCCAGGTCCAGTGTACTGGCTGTGGTTTATCTATGTTCTTCAATGGGATTCAATCTGGATAATGCATTTTAAAAATGTACATATTTCCAGGAACCCTGGCATATACCTGCAATCCAGTCTACTCAGGAGACTGAGGCAGGAGGATTGCAAGTTCAAAGCCAGCCTAGGCAACTTAGTGAGACCTGTCTCAAAATAAAAAGGGATGGGGCTGGAGATGTAGCTCAGTTGTAGAACATTCTTCTTCCATGGATACTGCAAAACAACAGTAACAAAAACTTCATGAGATGGCAAATGTCCTTGGGCTTGAATAGATAGCCAAAACTGGTTCCATGGATGGATTGATTATTAGGACATGGCCAACATTTTATTTGTATCTTAGTATAAAAGAAACAAGTGCATGTTAATGTTATAGGAACAGTATGTAAACTAGTGATTGTTAAATGGATGACATTCAGCTCTACATTTGTTTGTAAGTGTTACCTATGTGTCAAGGTCCAATCAAACACTATACTTGGGTGTTCTGGGTTATGGTGCAGGAATTCCATATTATTTCTTAAAGGTAGATCACTATGAGAACTATGTAGATGAGTTTGCTAGTGACAGAACCAACTTGTATGATTAGTATTCATTTTTTGACTACCACCATATTGACAGGTTTTTCATAAAATTCTTCTGATCTGTTGTTTATAAACTTGGAGATTCACACTCATTAACTTGATTCCTACATCCATCCAACAAAACAGAGAAAGAGAAAAAAAATCTTACTTTAATCATTATTTCCTTAGAACTTGTAATTGAAATACTACATTTTCTGCTTCAATATATCAGCCCCACTTGGTAGGTGTGCTGTTGTATAGGAAGTGGGTTTTTATTTTGCAGATCACAAGAATATTTTGATTATTGGGACATTGGAATCCCAGACCTAACTCATTTTTTGTAGGAATCCTGACTTAAATATTTTAAGGTTTTTGTGAGTAAGGCTCATGCTTATTGCACTGATTGCTGTATTCAGTGTTTGATTTTTGAAAAGTGTCTAGGCTATGGGTAATTTATAGAGTCTTTCTACTTTCTTCATCAAGTTAGGTGAATTTTAAGATTGTGAATGTGAGCATCCTTAAAGGGAATTCAACTTAGCAATATATGAAGTATCTTAGCATGCATCATTTTAAAACATTTTGGTTCTTTTGGTAATTCATATTTTGTTTTTAATTTCATATGTGTTACTGTAATGCTCTTCATGAGCTTTGTTTCTAAGGAGTGTCCTATACATGCTGCCTCTTTTCTCATCTCTGCTCATCAACTTGATATCTCTACAATATAACCAAAGCTCAGTCCTTTTAGCTGAGCTTGCCATAGGATATTTGGTTCACCCCAAAGGCATCTGGAAGATGTTTGAACATGCTTGATAACTGCTTCTGTTAGTCAATAGAAACATTAAAAATTGCATCCTTTATGCATAATATTGGGCTACTGAGCTGGTGAGAAAAGAACTTATAATCAGAAACTAATTTAATGTCTATAAAATATCTTTTAAGGCAGATAAAGATATAATGAATGCTAGTAGTTTAGAATTTAGTAAATCTTTTCCAAACTGCATTTTCTGAGTCCTTAAGTATATTTTGTTTAAGCTCTTAACACTTTAAGATTTAGTAAGAGGTTTTGTTTTTTGGTAGAATCAGAGATTGAATTGCATTAAAAATTAAGTTTTAAAAATCATTCACAATTCTGAGACGGGCCTGGTGGCACACACCTGTAATCCCAGCACTTTGGGAAGCTGAGATAGGAGAATCATGAGTTCAAAGCCAGCCTCAGCAACGGCGAGGCACTAAGCAACTCAGTGAGACCCTGTCTCTACATAACATACAAAATAGGGCTGGGGATGTGGCTCAGTGGTGAGTACCCCTGAGTTCAATCCCCAGTACCAAAAAAAAAAAGCTGGCCTCAGCAAAGTGAGGCACTAAGCAACTCAGTGAGACCTTGTCTCTAAAATAATAAAACACAAAATAGGGCTGGGGATGTGGCTCAGCAATCGAGTACTCCTGAGTTCAAGCCCTGGAACCAAAAAAAAAAAACCCCAAATCATTCACAATGAGAATGTGACTCAATGGTAGTACTCTTGATTAGACTGTGTGAGGCTCTAGGTCTAATCCCTAGCACCCCCCCCCCAAAATGTTAGTTCCATTTCCATAATAATCAGAATTGGCCTTTAAAATCCTTATCCAGTTAAACTATCATATGATTATTATAAATAATACATATTTTTTACATTTCCCATAATCAGTTGTCACCAGACTTGTAATACCATTAACTAGTTAAGGGGAAGGGACAAACAAACTTTCTGTCACTACTGCCCTGTAGTCCTCTCAGAAAAACCTGGAAAACAAGGGTCTTAATTTTTGTAATCAGACAATGTATAATGATCAGCATTTTATAAGAAAAAATAAGATCTTATGCCCCAAGGAAAAAAGTATAGGAGAATTGCTGTGTTGCTTAGAATATTGCATGGGAGAACTTGTGTTATAAGGTAAAAAGCTTCTTGTTGAAAAGCCACCTGATACCCTAGAGTGGGTGACTTGATTTTCCTATGGATACCAGGTTACCAATTCTATAACGAGGAGTAGAGACTTCCTGGGAGTTGATTAAATGGAGATTTAAATCATTTGCTAGGTTATTTTATGGTATTTGTTCACAATATTTACCTTTCTAAATTGATTTGGCATAATCCTTACAGCAGCATCCCTTCCCTCATTTCTAGAAGACATATAGATAATGTAGTACTTATATGGAGGCTTACATGTCCCTGAAAAACTGATTTTTGCCTTAGCTCACTGGAGCAGCAAGATTATATTAACATAGACTTTGGGACATTTGTGTTCCCATAGGGTACAGAGTATAGCTGATATGACATGACTTTCCTTCAACAGTTGTTTTAACAAGATATCCTTCATATACAATATACTGAGCTGAAAGGCATAACCGAGTAATGTTAGCAAGAAATACTGTTGGCAAAATTCTTGACTTTCATCTTTATCTGATTAATCCAAAGCAATGTGATACTTACAAGAAAGTATTTTCAACTGAATATATATGATAGAATATTTATTTCTTTTAAATGTCTGTAACTTCACAAGAACTATTTTTGGAGTGTGAGATTTTTATTCTACAGAAGTTTTTCTGCTTTCATTACAAATTGCATGTAGAAAAATATCCAGATGGGTTTGCTCCCTAGTACTGAGGGGAAAAAAAAGCCAGGACTTTGGGTGTCTGGTATAAAGAGACAAGATGCTACATAATAACCTACTAAACACTGATCTAGGCACTGTGGACACCGTAAACTGGCAAAGGTATGGGCACTTATGGTGTTTACAACCCTGTGTGGTAGCAGACAATATGCAAATGGACCAATGATAGAAAACTTAAGAAGGTGGTGGGTGCTATGGAGAGAGCAGTAAAGCAGGAAAGTACCTGACATGGTGGTGCATGCCTATATTCCAGGGATTCAGAGGATGAGGTAGGAAGACTGTAAGTTGAGACCACCCTCTGCAAGACCCTGTCTCAAAATAAAATGAAAAGGGCTGGGGGTATAGCTCAGTGCTAGAGTGCTTGCCTAGCATGCATGAAGCCCTGGGTTTAATCCCCAGTACCAAGCAAAAGAATAAAAACAAACAAACAAATCAAAACCCCCAAAACAAAACAAAAAAAGGCAGGAATGTGGGCTGGGGAGATTAAGAGGTGGGGATAGGATTCGTAGTTCTAAATAGAGTGTCCGGAAAAGGCCTTGCTGAAAAGGTGATTACAGACCAAGTCCTGAGGAAGGGACTGGAGGGAGCTATGAGAATATGCCTTAGTCGAGCCATTTGGAAGTGTCTTAGTCCCTGTCAGTGACACTGTGTTGTCAGTGCTTGTTCTCTCCAGGGGTACTCTTCCCTGTTTCCTGTATTTCTCTGTAGTGCCCTATAGTCTATTTGATATTTATATTCTGCTTTGGTGGGGAGGGGATGTAGTCTGTAGAGCATTGAGCTCACTGGCTGAAAAGTGCTGTGAACTTTTTTTAAAAAAAAGCATAAATGGAAGCTTCTACAAATATTTGAAATTGCATCTTATCAAGAAATTGTTTTTTGTTAATGTTTCAAAGTGTGAAAGTGTTTCCACTCTAAAAAGGGTATTCTTACTAATTTACTAATTAACACTTTTCTTCTGCTTAGCACTTTTCAGGACCTGATTTAATTACAGTTTCTAGTACCTTAAATAGTGTTTTAAAGTGAATCAGTGTTGCTTTGCTCAGAATATTGCAGTATTTTTTTTTGCCCCTTTTGGCTTTAGGTAATAGAAATAGATAATTTATTTTCACTGCCAGAATCCTTATTGAAAATACATGTAGTTGTTACTTGCATGATGGAGCTGTGGATCATCAGGGATATGTTAGATGGATATTTTCTTCACAGTCCTCAGGAAAGAGTTAATTGAATCCTTTTTCTTTAGTAATATGCAGGTAATTTTGTTTTTACTCAGGGCTTAGAAATAAAATGAAAGAAACATAAATTCTCCTTTTTATTCCAAGTTTGGAGACTATTTGAATTGGCTACTGAAATACTGAGAAGATCCTCTTCGGGTGTGTTACCATCTATGGTAATAATCAATTTAAAATTGTTTGGTAATGTGTGCACTAGTGTCTTACCAAAAAATAATAAATACACAAATAAAAAAAAATACACTAGTGTGAACCATAGATTTCCCAAAACAGTAGAAAGTGAGGTCTAGATTAAGAATGAACAGGTTCGATTTTTATCAGATCATTTTTCTCTTTGAATGAAATAGCCTTACAGTAACACAATTGATAGAACATTAAGTCTATTCTTATTTAAGGAGGGGTAGAAGAAATTCTTTGAAAGCAAACTATACTTCTTAGCATGACTTACTTCCTGAGAGGATTCACATAGATATAGGGTTTCTTTTTTTTTTTCTTTATTTTTTAGTTGTCATTGGACCTTTATTTTATTTATTTATATGTGGTGCTGAGAATCGAACCCAGTGCCTCACATGTGCTGGGCAAGTGCTC
Organism: Geosciurus inauris; assembly: GCA_004024805.1. Classification (NCBI taxonomy): domain Eukaryota; kingdom Metazoa; phylum Chordata; class Mammalia; order Rodentia; family Sciuridae; genus Geosciurus; species Geosciurus inauris. The sequence goes on along the minus strand of PVHX01001020.1, from coordinate 169,811 downwards.
TACTACTGAGTTACACCCCAGCCCCACAGGGTTTCTTGCTGACACTATGCAATGTCACAATTCTTATGTTTCTTACACCTGAACCATTTTAGACAATTAATTATTTTAGAGTAAGGGTTTATGTCACAAAGTTAATCAGAAAATAATTGGGAATCACTTAAACCAATATTTCCAATAAATTATATGAGATGTCTGGAATTACATTCCCAAATATAAATGCATAACTGCTATTTTACTGGTAATATCTGTTTTCTCTGTGAGTCTAAACTCCAATTTGCTTGTGCCAGAATTGTGTGTGCATGTTCAGACATACAGTATTAGACAGATTAAACACTAGATTATATTGCTTCTTTCTGTGCTCACTGGGGAGGGGGGTATTTTCAGTACTGTCTTTCATTGAAGGGTAAAACAGTTATTTATACAGAAAATGCTCCCCCCACTTTTTTTTTTTTTTTTTTTTTTGAGCAGTACTGAGAATTGAACCCAGGGCCTTGCACATGTTAGGCAAGCACATCACCGCTGAGCTACATCCCAGCCCTTTTAAATTTTGAGATAGGACCTCACTAAGTTGCTAAGGCTGGCTTTGAACTTGCGATTCTCCTGCCTCAGCCTCCCAAGTAGCTGGGATAACAGGAGTGTGCCAACCCAACCAACAGAAAATGCTTTCCTTTGATTACCATTTCCCCTCTCCTTCCAAAGTAGAACACACTCTCTTATACCTCATGCACATATATTTTCAAAGTTCACTATCTTGAATCCTTGAATTGTATTTTTTATTATAGATATTCAGGTGCTGAATTCTTCCTATGCTTAGCACTGTTAGGCAATTAAGTGTATGAAATTTTAAAAATATTTCTCTTCCATCATAAAATAATGCATAGTGTTGGGGTAGAAGATTTAGGATCAAGTGGGTTTGGACTGGGTACAGTTCAATCTGATGATGTTTTTTAGATAAATAAAGCAAGACTCAAATATTTAAAATAGTTAAGAAATAAGGAGTAGCAGATAGGGGAATAAATATGCAATTAAGTGGTACAATGAGCATTCCCACCAATAAAAACAGTACAGTTTAGAAAAGGGTGAAATGAAAGAAAGCTGAAGAAAAACTCTCTAGAAGAAAACACTTGAGTTCATGTAGAAGCTTTGGAACTTGGAATAAACACTTGAGATGATAAAAATGCGAGCAAAAACAGTGAAGTAGAATCAGGCATTTCCTGGTAACTTCCTAACATAACTTGTAAGAGCTAGAGGAAAAAGAGATTGCAAGCAGGAGCCCATCAAGAGGCTCTTGCTGTATTTGGGGGAAGAGTGAACCTGGGGTCCTACCCATGCCAGGTAAGGACTCTACTCCTGAGTTATACTTCCAACCCCCTTGCAATCTTTAAAAGCTTACTTTTGTCCTTTGTTAATAGTTGCTGAGCAAAGACAATGTTATCCTTTCTTTTTTACCTGCTTTCTCTGTCTGAACACTATTTCCTACAGTAGTTTTCATAGGCTGTTATTAACTGCCATTTCAAAAATGGCTGGGTGCTTTGGTAAACTTTGGGTTAAGTCTATAATGGGATTCGTTACCATTAATGTACATCACTAACGAGTGGTTGTACACTGTGAAATTAATGTAGAGGAACTTTCTTACATAGCATTTCCCTATAATACCTTTGTCCACAAAACTGTTATCTTAGCATTACATCAAAGGGACTAGTGTTCCTTGGGATATACTTTGCAAATGGTGGACGAGAAGTCCTGACTTTTCGTTTCAAGAACTTGGAAAATAAAAACACAAAGCAGTCAGTGTAGCATACAGAGTAGAAATATCTATATGGTTCAAGAGAGAGGAAAAGAGGCCAACTTTTCCCCCCAGCTTATTCTCAAGTACTATACTTATATCAGCTGCCAAACATGAAGAGCTGATCCAACTCTAATTTTAGCTTGCCACCTTGCATTCCTGTAGGAGTGGTTCCCACATCCTGCAAAGAAATTATTTTGTGTAAATAGAGACTTTTCCTACTTTGCCAAGTGAGAAGGAATCATCATTAACACTCCCACCCTTTGCAAAAACCTTGTAGCCCATTTGCACAGCCTTTGCATTCTGAAGATGATATCACAAAAGTTTTAGATCCCCTGGTTTAACTCTTTTTCAACCATAATTTAAACTGGATCAAATATAGTTGCTGTCCAGGATTAATGGACAGCATTAATCTGTCTCTCTTGTCTTTATTCATGGGAACTGGACAGCTCTTGCTGTCTAGTCGTAGCCAAGGGGAACCACTTTTTCCAGATCTGGGTGTGCACAAATCAATTTGTATTGAACCACTTTGTATGACAATCCTTGGGGTGCACTTGTGTATTTTGGATTATTTTGGTTCTAGCAAAATGGAATGCTCTGGAGGGCAAACTAACATTGTTACCTAAGGCTGATTTATAGGACTTTTTCCTGAACAGCCGAACTTGCAATGATTTCTCTTTAAAGATTTATTAAAAGATCAATTGTCCCCAATGATTGGTCATGCCAGTGAGAAATAAGCACTGTTAAAGCATCCATGGAAAGGAGAATTGTGTTATAAACACAGTTGGTACTCGGCGAATAGTGTCGAATGACTGGTCCAAAGAGAATCAAGGTAAGCCCAGTGAGAATCGGGAAGTAAGCCTAATTGAAAGTTTAAAATGGATTCTCATTTGTGTTGCTTGAAATAATCACATTTATGAGAAAAATCTTGTTCTGTTTGCTAAACACTTAAGGCCTTTTTTTTTTGAACACTTTTTTTGAAAAGAAAAGAACCAGCAATGGGAAGGTATAAAAAGATGGAGTTGGTTTAAAGAAAAAAAAAAAAAGGATAAAGCTACTTGACTTTGGAAGGCCATTTAGACTTTGTTTTTGAAAATTCATGTTTTCTGTAGTTTTTTTCTGAAATTTGATTTAAAAGAATTTTCCAGACATTATCCAGTTTAAATGTATTTCCTTTTTGTTATTCTTGTTTCAGTATATTCTAACACTTGTGCTTTACTATGTACATATGACACCCTTCTCTTGTAAATTTTATGCTGTAAAACTTAGAAGATAGGAATAAATTGTATTTATCAGAATTGCATTATACAGAAGTTAGCACTAGACCTCAATTAGGAAGTTACTGAGGAACCAGCTCCTCTGGATACGCAAAATAAGCAGTGGTTAGAAACACCAGCTTGGGGGCTAACTTGGTTTAGAATCTCAGCCCTGTCACTTGTTGCCTTGAATCTCAGCCTGTTTCCTCAAGTAATAATGCCTGCCTTCTAGATTGTCATGAGATTTTTAATGCCATGTTATATTTACATACAGCACAATATGTGACTTTTAATACTATGTCAACTGTAGCTGTTATTATTCAAAGTGGCTTTGAGGAAGAGGTGAACTATTGACGTCATCACGTGAGAGTAGAGGTGATAAAACGTGATTATAAAAGTCTACTTCAACCCTACCAAAAGTAGTTGTAATATTGACAACCAAGAAGGTCCCAACCCAGACAAGGAGAGTGGTGTTCTCGAGCTGTGGGGATGATGAGTCTTTAGTTCTTGATCTCTCTCTCCCCATTAGGCTTAACATGCTGTAAGCTGACTTTCATTTTAAAATGTTGTTTCAGAAGGAGGCGAGGATGGAACTCTCTTTTGCTTCTAGAGGAAATAGTTCAGGAAAAAAGGGTGCACGTTTTAGTTGAAACAAACTGTGACTTATTTTCTTTTAAAATCTTATCACTTTTTATCTATTAATCATCTTCTCAGAGAAAGTTACTAGGTCTGGATTTTAGAAACCTTTCCAAGATTTAAAGGCTGTCTGGTTTTACACTTTAGTTAGTAGTACATTCCTGTGTACAGAATTCCAGTGGGCTTCCCAAGGAGGAAATAACATAGGGACCCCTGGGTGAGGATGTCCAACTGTCTTCTCTGCCCACAGGGTTGAGTAAGGAGTCCACATTCCTTCCTTCTCATAGATGGCCCCCCAAAGTCCTGAGAACTGGAGTTTATGCTGTCATTTCCTTGATCAGCTCATCCTTTAGTAATTCAGCATTGAAACCTTATTCTTGGGGTACTCCTAAGTAAGACATTTGGGGATTTGATGTTTCTGTTACCAGAAGACAATATTTTCTCAGACATTAGAAGCTTTAGTAAAAGTATAGCCACAAGAGTGGGGTCTTTGGTGTACTTACATCACTAAAAATAAAAATAGTTCATTTATCCTCAATCATGATGTAGAAATGACTTTAGTTTTAATTCTACCAACCACCATGAATTTTAATTAATTACTATTACTAATAATTTTTAGTTATTCAGATTCATAGAGCACATAACTATGAGGCAATCTCAGAATTCTCTCTATCCTATATGCTTGTATCTGTACTGAGTACAGATTGGTGAGTAATCATGTGAACCTTCTAGTTTCATGGGCATTTCTCTGAGATCATTCAAGAGGCAGGCACACATCTGAGTAAGGACACCATTTCCCCAGCAGTTAATCAAACCTAGTACAAGAAGACCTCAGTTGAGAAATGGCCTATATTATGTTAGGAAGTTAGTAGTTAAGACTTGTAAAGGAATTTTCCCACAAAACAGTTATACATGGAGGGTAGGTGAACCCATTAAAAATATTTGACACTTCCTAAACTTGGAGTTTTTCTAGGCAAGCAAATCCTACAAAGTCTCTGTCTAAGCTTTGGACTATGCAGGAAGGGAAGGGTAGAGAAAAGAAGGGAGACACTTGAAGTTACTTTGAGTATAGAGATGAAATAGCTAGAATTGTAGTGAAATTAAGCATGAAAGCAAAAACATATATCCAGTACCAATGGAAACTCTGCACTCTTATGGAATGGTGTCTAGTAAACTGATGGTATTTATTCCTCAGGAGGATCCAAGTCTAAACACTACCAGGAAAGCAAAACAGTTATCTTGATGTGATAGCTTTGGTTCAGTGTATGAAAAAGTATTTGGCATTTACTAGGATGTTTCACTAATAGCAAAGTTGAAGGTTGCCCTCACTCAGGAGGGTCTTTTACAGCTGTTCTATACTTAGTTCTTCTGAAACTTCACTATGTGAAAAGAACACACAAATATGAAAATTATCTTGTGCTGTCTTCTTGGGTGTTATGTCCTATGAGCTATATCTGTTTCAAGGTAAGAATTCTTTCCTATGATGAGGAAGGAGGATGACAAAACTTTATTTGAAACTGAAAAAAAAAAAAACCTATATAGACAGGAGTGCCTTTGGTTATTAACATTATTTCCTTGTTCATTTATAGTTCACTTAGCCTTATTTAAAATGTGAAACATCTGAAATGTGCTGCCCTGGCAGAGGATATGAGCAGGAGGGAAAGAGTAATTCTTTATTCTCAACCAGCTAATTATGCTATAAAGCTCTCTTACCCCCCAAAGAATGATAGTCTCCCTCAGAAGGGAAGGCTTCATTGGCCGTTCTTGGGAAACTCATTGGAATGCTTGATTTGCCCATAAACATGGAAAACATCCCATTCTCTTTCCTCATGGAATGATTCATCCATAGTGGCCCCAGTGGGCAAGTCTTGTGATTAACCCAAAGGTTTGTAGATTTTTAATGCTGGCAGAATCCCTTTTCTTTCTTAGCAGATTCGTATCATAGAAACTGAACTCTTAAAATATTAAGCATGCAATTTTTCTTGTGAAAAGACATTTTATGTTGATATTGTTTCATTTTTTTAATATAGTAAAATACAACCACCAGCACTGGTATGTGAGAACACATTTTGAACTGAATTCATTATCTTTTATTTTAGATTTATGTTGAAATATTATTACAATTGAAAGTATTATACTTTCATGTGAGTTAAAACTCAGCTGTAACAATTCATTGACTAAATATTATGATGGTAGTCAACTTTCAGTTGGAAGTGTTAATTATTCACCTCATAGTACACTCATAAAAAAGATTTACCAACAGTCTCTTAGGAGTAGAAAGCATATTGTCTCTTGGCATATTTTACAAACATGCTTTCCCTACACTCCTGGTGCAAGGTTATTATACTTTCTCTTCTGTGACACTCAAAAGACTACAGATACTGGCACAGGATCAGACATGTCATTGTATGTTAAAAATCATGTGTGTTTTTCTTCAACTTAATGGGCATTGGAGGTTTTAGTTGGTCATGTGGGTTAAAGAACACCCTTATTAAGTGATTACAAAGAAATGTTTTTGCATGTATGTATTATGCATGCATGCATGTATGCATGCTGTGTTTTTATTTAATGGTAATTTTCCTTACATTCTTCTAACAATTTAAAACTCAAAAGGTCAAAAACATTTTAAATTGTATTTATAGAAGATTATTTATTTTATGACAGTAATATTACAAGTGGACTTTTTTTTTTCCTTATAATTTAGTGTGTCAGATACTGTTAGGAACTGCTAATCCAGGGATGGGGCCTGGGCCTCGGTGTCAGTTGTCTTACATTAGTCATGCTGTAGTTATATCTAGGTTCACGCCAGAAACAAAATCAAGTGTCTAAAAGTTTTCATTGCATACTGTCACCCTTTTCTTTTCTTGACTCCCAAACTTACATTATTTTTCTTGGAGTTTCATTATTTAATTGCTACTTCCCAGTTATTTAGCAAATTCTTGTTTATACTAGATGATAATCATAGTGATCTTTCTTTTTTCCTGCATTTTTGTCTCTTTGGCAAAAATAACCTTAATAAAGAAGAGATTATTGATTGATTGATTTTCAAAAATTTCTTTGTTTTAAAATGAGCATATTGTCTGATTAAAAGCTTTTATTTTTCCTTGTCTCCCTTACTCAGTGGATCCAATTTACTTTTTTTCCTACCTTTTAAACTTCTCCTTCCCATGTCTTGTGGTCTGAAATCTGCCAGGTATATATGTTTCTTTTTCTCCCTTTCTTTTATTAGTATTGCAGGGTACTGCCCCCCCCCCCCCCAGTTTTTGTTTCTTTGTTTTTGGTATAGTGTTGTGGCAGTTTAGTTTGCAATTCATTTATTGTTTCATTTAGGACTCTGTCAGTTGGCATATTTCCCCTAGTTACTCTTCAGCCACCTTGTTTCTTTGTGTGCCTAAGAGATATAAGTTTCCTATAGAATATGGTGATTCCTAGGCCACTGGGTCAGGCTGGAGCTAAGGATCATCTTATAAGCACAGCTAGGGCAATAGGAACTGGTATAATTGCCATAGGACCAGTATACAAACAGACTTTGTTCCTAGATTAATATCCCATTGTCCTATTTGTGTTAGTTCCTGTGATGTCTACTTAAAATCAGGGTTTGGCAATTTCTGTGGGAACTCCTTGCTTCAAAAAGGATCACAATATACTTAATGATGTTTGTTATTGAGTTAGGGTTTCCCTGAGTTACAATTTCAGTTGTAAAGAAAGAAGGGGCAGAATTTAACAGATCAGTAATTTAATACAAAGAATGAAAGCAAATAAATGTTGTCAAGCACAACGCCTTAAAATCTGAGATGTGGAGGTTTAAGTCCTTTAACCACTTTGTACCAAGTACTCTTTACTCTGGTTTAAAATGAATTCTAATATTTGACCTTGGATGATTTCTTGTGATTTTCTTCTAACCTTTTTTAATGAAATATAACCTTCTCATCTCTTCTCCTCTCCTACCACATAACCTCTCTTATTAGTATGGCCTTGTGAATATAGGCATTCATCTGGGGTTATTGTAAGAGTTAGAGAAGTTGTATAGGAGGTTTGTCACTTCTTTTAATTTGCTAATCTTCCATGTATTGCACAAGATTCTAGCATTACCTGAAAATAGAGCCCAAGGGACAAGGCCAAGGCCTCAATTTTAGTCGCCTTCCAGTAGTCACACTGCAGTTTAGATCTAGGTCCAGGCTAGGGACAGAGCCAAGTATTTTCAATTTAATTTCAATAAGAGTGGCAAAAACATTAAGCAGGGTATGAGAACATGGATAAAATGGTATAATGTATAATTCCTTTCCATTAAAAGTATATTTTAAAATCAGAAACTTCAATCCTAACATTTCTCCCAGAATTAAACTACATCCAACTTCACATACTGTATTAATTTTATATAGGATATTTGTTTTCTGATGATGCAATTATTAAAAACTAGGGGACAAGGTCTGGGGTTGTGGCTCAGTGATAGAGCTCTTGCCTAGCATGTGTGAGGCACTGGGTTCGACTCTCAGCACTGTATATAAATAAATAAATACATAAATAAATAAATGGGAAAAATTTACCTTAAAAAAAAAAGGTAGGGGACAAGTAAGATGATGACTTCTGTACAAATTATCACATCAGTGCTAGAAAGTAGTAAATACCCTTGCACTACAGTTTTTAAAATTCTATTTATGTTCATCAAAAAAATTGGAAAATTCATTCATACTGGTTAACTATTTTGAAGTAGGTCTCAGAAGTAATAATTTTTACATAAAGTAACGTAGTTAATGCTAGTAATGGTTGTGGGAGAACGGCAATTTTAATTATGCAAGTATTGAGCCATTGTGCCCATATAAATAAACCCTTCAAGTCAAGGTTTGAGGTGCCTTATTGAATGGAGAGTAAAATCCCAGCACTTTTGAGTTTAAAGTATGTCATTTTAATGAAAACTTAGCCTATCAACATAGATCTGCTTTCTTGGCAGTAAGAGTGTATTTTAATAAATCTCCAGTGTACTCACCAACCAAAATAAGGAGTGTGTTTATATTCATAATTGTTTTCATACTTCAGTGAAGCTTATGATGACCTTAGGAAGCGCCATCCCCCTCTGGAGCCTACAGTGTCTAAGAGCAGTGAGCATTTCCACAGGTGGATGTACTCTAGAATGTGGCTCCAAAGGAAAAGGGATCTGAAAGGGAGACTATCCGTGAAGTTTAAAAGTTACCCTCCAGATTATAAAGCTGGATAGTCTCCTTTAAAACTACACTCCTGGGAAAGAAAAGACATCAGTTATGTATACAACTTATAACTAAGTTTGAAAAATATTCTCTGCCATTAGGAAGCCAACTACATGGACAGAAAATAACAACTTGAAGGTGGGAATTGAAAGAGACACATGGAAGTTGTTCATTATTCAATGTATGATCTTTTAAAAAAATGTGTTTTGTGTGTGGTAAACAATATATTAATTTAAAATTTCTGAACTTCCTTCCACAATACTGGCTATACATTTTCTTTCTTGATTGTCTGGTGAAGACTATTAACAGACATAATTATTAACTTCTACTGAAATTTGGAATTTATGAATCCATTGCAACTACTGTTATATATTTGAAGGTCTCCAAAACTGATCTTTGCTTTGAATTTTGGTTCTTCCATGCTAATACATGCGTCTTCTATTTTTGTAATGCAATGAATACTTTCCTGAAAGCTCTTAATGTATACGGATCTTAGAATGTACAATTGTTCACACAGACTTTAAAAATAAGGAATATGTTGAATTGTGGAATTAGTTTTATTTCAAGATGGCAGAAAATTATTAAATGTAAGTGTTGGTACATTGGCCAAGTGTCAGCAGAGTTCTGGATGACCCTCAAAGTACTGTTCAAAATATTACTAGTCTAACTTTATCATCTTTGAGTTTTAAATCATCATGAAGTGGAGGCTGTGCAATGTGTTCCTTACCTTTAGTGGTTTAAAGGTAGGAGTGCAGTGTGTGTGGTCTGAGTTTTTGTAGACGTGATCTGCATTTAACCCAGGGAAATTAATTCCCTAAGCTGCTGGCAGGCAGCATGTACTTGTTAATTATTCAGGTGGATGACAAATGCAGAGCAGAGGTTCTCGCAAAGACAAAGTTTGTATGATGCATGTTTAGTAACTGATAGGCCTGACATTCTGTGGTGTCTTATTCAGTGCTAATCCTAATAAGCTGCCTGGTGAGATGAACGCCTTTCCTCTTGTCCTCTGCAGAGAAAGTAGAGATCTAAAAGAACTTCATTATGGCAATAAATCCTGCACTTCATGGTATTCTTGGTGAAAAGGTATCTTGTCCGGATAAATAACAACACCAAGTCAGGATGCTAGTGTGATACTGAGTCCTAATGCAAATAAAGCCTTACATGCAGGCATGGCCATTGTCTCTTTTCTATTGTGAAGGTGATTCCAGCTTAATTTCATGAATCTAGTGTACATAAAGTGTAGACCTTTAAATTAAATCAGTAACATACCATTGACAGTGCCATGGTTTGTTCTGAGCTTCAAGTGCTAGGGAAACTTTCCCCTGCCCCCTTCTATTCTAATATGGTTAAGTTTAGGAAACTTTCATGCATCCCTACACCAGTACATTTTATTGGCATGGAAAGATTCCCTGTGGGAATCTTAGCATTATCTTTAAGAAAAGAAACAAAACTTTACATTTCCTTCTCTCAAAACTTACTCTCTGCCATTGCTAAGTAAGCTATGCAAAGAATTGATTAGCTTGTCTGGAAAGTACTAGAAAGTCCTGCTTGGCCAGTTCCTAAATAAACACTTCTGATTTACTTGCTTTTTCTTAAATATTTGGATTTGGTTAATGTAATAATAACCAAATCATAATTTAAAACAATTCAGTTCAAAAATCTCCAACTAGTTTTTTTGACTCCAAAGAAAGGCACTGTGTTTAGTGAGAACTGTGAACAGGTTTAGGACTGAACTGTGAATCAATAGCCCAGGCTTATAGCTCAGGGCTTGTCATTAGTCAAAGTTGTGACCTTGTGCAAGTCACTTAGCCTCCCTAGTAGTCATTTTTTCTCATATAGGTGATAATCGAGTTAAATCAAATATGTAACCTAAATTTATTTTTTTTAGAATTATATTCATTTTTTTATTTGTTCTAATTAGTTATACATGACAGCAGAATACATTTCAACTCATTGTACACAAATGGAGCACAACTTCTCATTTCTCTGGCTGTCACACTGTTCATGCAGTACATGTACATAGGGTAATAATGTCCATCTCATTCCACTATCCTTCCCACCCCACATCCTCCCCTCTCCCCTTACTCCCCTCTGTCCAATTCAAAGTTCCTCTATTCTTCCCTCACTCCCTGCCTCATTATGGATCTGCATTTGCATATCAGAGAAAACATTTGATATTTGGTTTGGGGGATTGGCTTATGAAAAAGCAATTATGAAATTCATTTGGAAAAATAAGAGACCCAGAATAGCCAAAGCAATCCTTGGCAAGAAGAGTAAAGCAGGAGGCTTCACAATACCAGACCTTAAACTATACTACAAAGCTATAGTAACAAAAATGGCATGGTATTGGCACCAAAATAGACATGTAGACCAAAGGTACAGAATAGAAGACACAGAGACAAACCCACATAAATACAGCTATAGTAGGCAAAGGCGTCAAAAATGTACATTGAAGAAAAGATAGCCTCTTCAACAAATAGTGCTGGGCAAACTGGAAATCCATATGCAGCAAAATGAAACTAAACCCCTATCTCTCACCATGAACAAAACTCAACTCAAAGTGGATCAAGTACCTAGGAATTAGACCAGAGATCCTACGCCTAATAGAGGAAAAAGTAGGCCCAAACATTCATCATGTCGGATTAGGCTCCGACTTCCCTAACAAGACTCCTAAAGTGTAAAAAATAAAATCAAGAATCAATAAATGAGATGGATTCAAACTAAAAAGCTTCTTCTCAGCAAAAGAAACAACCAGTGAGGTGAAGAGAGAGCCTACATTTTGGGAGCAAAAATTGTAACCTAAATTTCTGTGATTAAATTATTTTACTTCTGGTTGCTTTGGTATTGTGAGCTCATATCCATAGTCTGACAGTCTTAAGCAGTTCATGAATGAAGGATTCTCAGTTTTGACCAGTTTGTAGGGAAGTGGGATGTTTATAGTCATCTTCTGTGATAGTTATTCCTGAATGTGGAAGTCTTCTAGCAGCTCCTCCAAGTTGAGCTCTCCTACTTCTTACCTTATTGCTAGATTCATTGTTTTTTAAATGTGACTTTGGTCATATGGAACTCTGCTGTTCCTCTTTTAAGGTCCCCACACTTATACTTTGAAACAAAAATGGCAATATCTGTATGTAACCAGATAGAAAACATTACCAGTAGCTGCAAGACACTCTTGTGGCCCTTTCAAGTCATGTTTGATTTCCACTGCAAGAGTGTTGTCTCCTTATAGTGCAGACCAGGTTTATCTATTCTTGAACTTCATATAAATGTAATGATATAGCATTTATATTTGAAATTTTTTTATGTGTGTTCACATTATGTTTGTGGGACTTAACCATGTATTTATTTATCATTGCTGTTTGTTCATTATTGTTGCTATATAGTGTTTCATTTTGAGAATGTACCATTGTTTATTCTACTGTTGGTGAAAATCTGAGTTATTACTGATTGTGTAGCTATGCATATTGTTCATGTCTGCAGTAACATGTACTTGTTCCTACTCTGTATATATGAATATTGCAAGTTGCTCAGCCATGAGATATGCATGTGATTATGTTTTGTAGATAGCACTGATTTTCCAAAGTGGTTGTACCAATCAGCAATATGTGAGAATTCCAGTGGTTCCCTGTTTTTGCCAACAATGTTTTCTGTCTTTCATTTTCAGTCGTTATGATTTTAATTTGTGATATCCTAGTGACCAGGGAGGTTGAACACATTTTCAATGCTTATTGGCCATTTGATATCAGGTTTTAAAAATACCTTTTCACATGCTTTGCCTATTTTTTCTATTGTATTATTTGCTTTCTTACAATTACTTCATAGGAGTTATTTCAGATATGATTATCTTTATAGTTGTGGGATACAAATATTCCCTCATCTCTTTCTTTTTCACTCTTTTAATTATGTATATAGTGAAAATAAACTTTTTAATGTAGTGGAATTTATATTTTCTCCTCTTTAGAAATATTTTTGTTCTACTTAAGTCTTTGTCATGAAGATGTTTAAATATATTTTCCTTTAAAATCCTTTAGATGAATAACTGATCTAGAATTAATTTTTGTGTATGGCCTTAGGTTGGGGTTCATATGGATATCTAAATAATCCAGCACCAGTTATTGAGTTGACATTGTATTTTCCTCACAGCACTATGGTAAACATTTATCTGTCTTTATTACAAGTTAAGTTTCCATGTATGTGGCACAAATACCAATTTTAATTTTAGCAGTTTTCAGAAAGTATTTTCACATTTAATAGGAATACAGAGAGTCCAGTTATAAATGATAGGCATTTGATCCAAAGATGATGACAATGGTGAATATATTGATTATCCATGTTTTATTAGTACTATAGTAGGTACTTTGCCTAGTGATTTGCTTTAATTCTCAAAATAATCATTTTAGGTAACCGAAACCCAGAAAAGTCATGGAGCTAGTAAGTAGGCAAACTTGTTTTCTAGAAAAAGTCTAATTTCAAGGCTCCATTTTTATTTTTATTTTTTATTTTTATTTTTAGTTGTTGATGGATCTTTATTTCATTCATTTATTATCTATATGGGGTGCTGAGGATCGAACCCAGTGCCTCACGCATGCTGAGCAAGCACTCTACCACTGAGCTACAGCCCCAGCCCCAAGGCTCCATTTTTAATAGCTGAGAACTAATTTAAGAATATTACCAAAGATTAGGTCTATACAATCTAATTTCCAGCCATTTAATTTTTTAAGAAATAGCACAAAATAAAATTAATATATCAGAATTAACTTTTTATATTTTTTGTAAGTTAGTATTCTCATATTAAGACACTCAAATGAGACTGATTTAGAAATAGAATGAGTGAAGCCATGTAAGTTTGCAAACTCTTCCCCTTTCCTTAAGAATAATGGAACATGAAATCTCATATTAATAGAAGTATCTTTCTGATTCTTTAAATTATCAGACATGAAAACAAGTTGTGATTTGTAAAGAAGCTCAGCTGTGCAGCCCTTTGGAACTAAACTCAGCCCATGTTCCAGCATCCATGGAGCTAAATCTTTTCAGAGAAAGGAACCTTGAGGAACTTTTTCTAATTTATGCAAAAGCTCTGATAGGCAAGGTCAGGTCTAAATCATCTTAGATCCTGAAGTTCTACCTGGGACAATGAAGATTCCCCAAGGAGAGCTCCTGACAATTTAGTCACTTCAGCAGGCAGCATGTGTTGCTTGGCAGGTGTGCAAGGACACCTCTACTGCCTGGTCCCACTGTGACTCTGCTCAGCTTGAGCAAAGGTGTCAATATAAATAAGTATGGTAATTTGTATAATGTTTTAGGACAATAATTAATTTGACATTAAATTTGAGGACATGGACTCTTAAAAATCTCATGAAAGATATGGGCATCTTAATATTACCATCTTTGCATATTTCCACATACTTGCAAAATTCTGCATATGTTTCAAGGGGCTCAAGGACGAGAGAATCCATTCTATGGAATCAATGAACCTTATGTTCAGAACCCTTGCTTCAAAGTTCTTTATTACATATATTAAAGGAAAAATATAATTTGAATGTAAAGAAGTGGTGATGGAAAGTAGTCATAGAGTTTGAACATGTTTTCTATCAAAGAAACTCTTTTCTAAAAGAACTAATTTGAAATGAGATAACTAGTACTTATAGTTAACTCAATAACTACACTTTAAGGAAACAAATATAGTACAAGAATTCATACAATTATATAAGATGTTCAGAAGCGAATCCAGTAAATGGTTGGGTATCTGTTGCTGGGAAAAAGCAAAGTGGGGATAATTGGTTGCTTCAAAATCATGTACTTATCCATGTATCTGAGAAACAAAGAATAACCAGTTTTACACTGTCTTAACAAATGCGGAAAGCAAAAGCGAAAGCCTGAGTAGGCTAACAGTGGCCATACCTTCGCTTGGTTTGTGCCCACAGATTCTTGTATTTGCAAACCATTGAGCCATTGAAATACTCCACTAAAGAAATGGTTACATTTCTAAAATTTGTTTTCCCCTATGGGTTGAATATTCCTAATCCAAAAAGCTCTGAAATCTGAAACTTTTTGAGTGCCACAGTGGCACTCAAATCTGTAAGTATTACAAAATACAAATAACAACACAACCCTTCAAAATTTGAAGTACTTCTAGTCCCAAATATTTTTGGATAAGGTATATTCAACTTCCTCTTCTGTTGTCCTTTATAGAAAAACAGTGAACATATTTCGGTTTATGAGTAACTTATCTACTAATGGTTTTAAAACATTTCAAGGAAAATACATATAGCTTCACAAACAATAGAATAGCTCAAGTCACTTTGTTCCTAGAACTGCCTGGTGGGATCAGTGCTGCAAAGGAGTTGGTGCTAATTGGCTTTTTTCTGGTTTAAGAAAGGGGTAATTTTATTCGCAAGCAACCTCCTTTTAGATCCTTTCTGATTAAGTGTCTTTAAACATTCCCAAATGTGGCTAATGGAAATGTAGGTTTTCCTATGTGGGATACTAACATACAAAGTTGCAATGGAGAGAGTTTTCTCTGACCCATGAATACATTGAGCAATTCTTTTTGGGAAGCTTTAGCTTTGATGATTTTATTGTTAGGACTTAATTTTACCTAGCAGAAAAGAAGCATTCTGAGCCATGTGAGTAATTGATCTCTAGAGTCATTTCTTAAGGTACTTGATACATCATACCTTCTATTGTTTTACTTATAAAAGAAAAAAAACAGAAATTTGGTAGCTACATTTATTTTACAGGGGTAAAATATAACTTGGTAAACCCTTACCTATTTTCTCATTGAATATGAATTGAGAAACAAAAATAATGCTATTAAGGTATTTTACTTAAAGGAAAACTTCACAAATAAGGATTATTGGAAAAATTTGTCAATCTGAATTAATGAAAGTTCTAGAACATAAATTGGCTTTAGTGCATATTTTCCCCTCACCTCAGTTTTGTAGTATAAGCAATTAGAGTCAGTTTTAATAAATGTGAAAATTATTTTTAATTATACTAAAATACTGGACTATAGTTCTGGCCCCTGGTTACATTGTATTTCTGCTGTTGATAATAAATGGTTGCTTCCAAAGTGCTGCAATATATTATTCTATATAAAAGGTAAATGTTTACCTGGATATATTTTTCCCATTATTACATAATATGAAGCTGAACTTCAAATGACCCTGAATTATCAATTATTCAGATTTACTGGATTCTTTATTACATTTGAAGGATCATCAGTAAGGTAATAAATTGTAATGCAATGTTCCTAGTTAGAGAGTATGCAGAATAATGTGACTAGTACTTTCCAAAATGACTAGACTCTAGATTGATGTCTTCATACATGCTATTGCCACATGCACACACAGGAATGTATACATATATGCATATAACACATCAGTGGCTAATAATTGAGCATTTCTACGTGTTTAGCAATTTAAGTCTTTCTCAACCTCTTCTCTCATTTAATAATGCCCTTCAAAAATATGCTTACTTGTTATTGGGACTCCTAGCAGGTGTATTAAGGCTATTGTTACAGAATATAGACATGAAAAAATTATATATAATTTCATGAAATCAGGAGTCAAATTATAATAGTGTTACTAATTAACAATTTACTATAAGAAAGAGAGAAGTTATAGATTCTTTTCTTTAAAAAATATATAATTTATCCAGACCTATAATTCCAGCTACTCAGGAAGGCCGAGGTAGGAGGATTACATGTTTGAGGCCAGCCTTGGTAACTTAGCAAGACCCTGTCTAAAAATACACACACACACATTGTTATTGTGCCTATGTTACCCTCAGCCGTGTGTGTGTGTGTGTGTGTGTGTGTGTGTGTGTGTGTGTACAGCTGAAGTTGTAGCTCAGTAGTAGAGAACACTGGGGAGAAAACTTATGGTTTAACAAAAGGGTGTGCTGGTGTATTGTAAACACAGAGTATGTTCAGAGGGTAACATAGGCACAATAACTTAAAATAGTAAAACCTGAATAGAAAATAATGTTGCATGATTTGCTCATCATATACATAGCAAATAAGAAGTATATTAAAGGTTTCAAATATTGTATCTTAACACCCATGTGTACTGTTAGAAATTATATTCCTAAAGTAATTGCCTCACTAGTTAGAGGAAGACAAATGATACATTGACCAGTTACAGAAGGCATATTGTCACTAGAGCCTATGGACCGGCTTAGTGGAAGAAGTATCAAAATTAGAGCTAGAGTTACACTATGGCATCTGGTCCAACATTATTCACTCCTGTAGCTTTTATCATTATTCTGACTATGCCCTAAATTATGTCACTGCCCCAGTTCTTTTTCCTGATCTTCAGAAATACTCATCCAATATCCTTGTTGTTGAGTATCCACCAATCACTATGACCTTCACTCTCAAACTCGACTCCTCAGTATCCCCCTCACACATTTTTTAAATTAGTGCATTATGGTTGTACATAATGATGGGATTTGCTGTTACATATTCATCCATGCACACAATGTAACAATATAATTTGACCAATATCCCTCCTCAGTATTTCCCCTTTTTTTCCTATCCTTCCTCCCTCTTTTCCCTTTCCTCTATAGTCCTGATCTCTCTAGCTTCCACATATGAGAGAAAAGTACGATTCTTACCCTTCTTAGTTTGGCTTATTTTGCTTAACATTCCTAAATTCCATCCATTTTCGTGCAAATGACATAATGTCTTTTTTCTTTATGGCTGAATAAAACTCCATTGTGTATATATGCCACATTTTCTTTATCTATTAGTCCATTGATGAACATCTGGGCTGGTTCCATAGTTTGGCTACTGAGAATTGTGCTGCTATAAACATGGGTATGCATGTATCACTATAGTATTATATCTTTAATTCTTGAGGATAAACATCAGGAACCTCTATACTGATGTCCAGAGTGGTTGTACTAATTTACAATCCCACCAACAGTGTAACCTTATCCTTTTCCTCCACATCCTCTCCAGCATTTAATATTGTTTGTATTCTTGATGATTGCCATTCTGACTGTTGTGAGATGAAATCTCTGTAGTTTTGATTTGCATTTCCCTAATTGCTAATAATGTTGAACACTTTTTCATATATTGGTTGGCCATTTCTATTTCTTCTTTTGAGAAGTATCTGTTTAATTGCCCATTTATTAATGGGGTCATATATTTTTTGGTGTTAAGTTTTTTTCAGTTCTTTATATATTTTAGATATGAACCCTCTGTCAGAAAAGTAGCTAGCAAAGATTTTCTCCCATTCTGTGGGTTCTGTCTTCACATCCCTAATTGTTTCCTTCACTATGCAGATGCTTTCTAATTTTAAAGTCATTTATTAGCTCTTGGCATTATTTCCTGAACTTTAGAGGTCCTATTAAGACCTGTAAATTTGCCTATGCCTATATGCTAGAGTATTGATCTTGTTTTCTTCTAGGAGTTGCATAGTTTCTGGTCTGATTTCTAGATCTTTGATCCATTTTGTTAACTCCTCAGCTTCTTGCTACAGCCTGTTCCTTCTTCCCTATTGTGTATTTTTATTATTTATTATTAATATTTTTGTAGTACTAGGGATGCATTACCACTGAGTTACATCCTCAACTCTTTTTATTTTTTATTTTGACACAGGATCTCACTAAATTGCTCAGGCTGATCTCAAACTTGGAATCCTCTTGCCTGAGCCTCCGGAGTGTGGGGATCATGGGCCTATGCCACCATGACCAGCTTCTTTCTATATTTTAGTACATGGTATCACCATTCACCTAGTTTTAAAGTCATAGACTGAGACATTATTCTTGATCTCTCCTTCATCATTTTGGTCTCACTCATATTTAATCAGGCACCATATCCCAATGATACTACTTCCTCAGTAGTTCTCAGATCTACTGAGATCTCTGTTCCCATCACTATACCCAGCCCAGGCTGCCACCATCTCTGCCTGCATCATCTGTTAATGGTTTTTGTTTTTCTGCAGTCTTGCCCTCCTCCCCCAATCCATTTTCCATATGTTCTTCTACCATTAGGACATTATTGTGGATGTTTTTATGAGGATGCTTCCTATTGTAACAATAAACAAAAACTAGATAAGGACAGAACATGGCACACAAGTAAGCATTGGTTTTGGATCTGCAAATGGGGGAGAAAGGGAGAAACTCAGGAGCCGGGTGTCTCGTCATATAGAACAACCACAGTAGTGGTTAAGATTTTGGATATCGGAAGACCTGGGTCCAAATCATGGCTATGCTATTAGTTATGTAGCTATGAGATCCTGGCTTAATCTTTAGAACTGTGGCTGCTTCATTTGTAATATGAAGATGAAATAGTAATTAATTTATATGGAGCAGCTTTGATGACCAGTTGGATAATCATGTGAACTACCTGACATAGAGTAAGTGCCCAATAAATGTCAGCTGCTCTCATTGTTTTTATTGGAGGATCAGCTAGAATGGAGAGAGTCAAGACAACTCTGTGAGACCCAGATAGGAAGGACACTGACATAGTGAAGCTACTGTTGCTGGCCTGGCTAGAAACAGGAATGGAAGTGAGAAGAAGGGAATTGAAGACCCTGACTGTGGAGATGTATTGGCCCCTAAAGACAGAAGTCATTGTACACTCAAGAGTTTTTCCTAAGATAGGCTGATCCAAACCAGAACAAAGAATACTTAATTATGTGGATGTTTCTGGTTCAGCCTCAAAAATCTTATTTAACAAGGTAACTGCTTAACTTCTCTACTTTCTCATTTGTATAAATCCAGGCTATTTTTGCCTGGTAAATTATTATCTTTCAGTTTAGCAATCTGTAGGCATTTATTAAGTGTCTACTTAATTTAATTATTTGCAAATAGGTATACTTTTCTTCTAAACAAGTTTATGGTAGCAATGATAAATTTATAATGAATTTAAGCTAGAAGAAAATCAGCTGGGCATAGGTGGTGTACCTATGTGGTCCCAGGTACTCAGGAGGCTGAGGCAGGAGTGTTGCTTGAATCCAGGCAGAACCAGCCTGGGCCACATGACAAGACACTGTTTCTTAAAAAAAAAAAAAAAAGTCAAAAGAAAATTGTAAGTACCAACATATGGTGAGACATGTATTCCCTGTGTTAAGAAGATATTAGGAAGATGGTGGGAATAGTGTGACTTCTATATGCCCAGGCTTAATGGTCCTACAAGTTAGGCTTTAGTGACAATTTCTTTCTGGGGACTGGCTGTAGGTTAGTAGAGCTCCTGACTTTTCTGCTTTCCAAAGAACTTTGACCCTCCCAAGGCCTCTTGGGCTTGACTTCCTCTTGCCTGTGACAAGATTTCACCTGAAAGCCAGGGGGCACAACAGCTCTGCCATTGTACCACGCAGACTTACTATCAACCTTTAACACTGTGCCATTCTGAATATTATTTCCAGTTTATTTAAGTTGTAGTATTGCAGAGTTGGATTTATTCTACATGTTTAGGCTTTCACAACCTTTGGTGTCCTTGGGGTTAAAAGGTGCTAAATACCTTTTATGGCAAGGATCAGTTGTACAGAAATAGAGTCCTTGCAGATATTGCCGAAGAGCAATTGGCAAGATTTATTTGCGCTGTGAAATTTTAATTGCTTCAGCTTTAGACTTTCCAGTTTTATTTTGAGTTTGGCTCCTCTCAGTCATGGAGGAGCAGCTCTTGTGCTGTGCTGAGAGTGACAGGCAGTGACAGAGGGAGCTGGAAAAGCTTCACCTGGAGATGAGCTCCAGCATGTGTGGGCAGAAATGGAGTGGCTTTGTTCAAGGGCTGTTCCGGGTTTTTCAGGGCCAAGGAAGACAATGACTGTGATGTTCAGATTTCTTTTAAGAGAGAGGCTTTGACTTCTGAGCTAGTGAGTTGTAGTAATAGTAGACCCTGTCTGGTAACTTGTATGGCAGAAAGAAGGTAGAAGCACACTAAACAAAAGGAAAAAAAAAAATAAAAACCTCCAGAATTTAAATATGTTGATGAGAAGAGACTGTGTTTACCCCTAAAACATTATACATCTGCCTTCAATCAGGAACACAAGGGAGGAAGGAAAAACTATGCATGGTGTAACAAATATATCTGGGTATCAGCTCCACGGCAGATTCACTGCAGTAGAGACGGTTGCATCTCCATGCACGGTGAGCTCATCCTGTAAATAACAGAAAGGACCTTGTCCTAATGCTTTCACTGAAAACAAGGTCTTTCAGCATCAAACAGAGTTGGGCATTTTAGTATGGCTTTAGTATCATTCCAAAAATTTATTGAAGCGTTGTAGTGCTTTTAAAAGTCCTGTTTTTGTTTTCTCTCCAGGCTCCTTCTACCTTAAAGGATGATTCCATTTCATTTCATATGGGTACAAGTCCATAAGTTACTGCATTTGTGATTAATCTTATTTGAGGGTCCTCTTCAACCACACTGCAGAGAACTGTAGAAATTTTATGTGCAGCAAACTTGTTAAAAAGAAACCACAAATTTCTTCTGTGGCTCTTTTTATTTTTAAAAGCTACTGAGCATTTTAGTGCAAATGTCTTATATTTAGAGCACATGTGAAATAAAACTGTATTAGCCAGAGGCCAGAATGGACCCTTAGTGACTCGTGTGCTTGTTCTCATGTAGTGTTGGATGCCAGTTGGCCAAACATGGGAACATTTAGATCTTGTTTCTGAGAGGAAGCAGTGCATGGCCATGAGCCACATTAAGTTCATTAGGTGCAATTGCTACATGACACAGTTAATATGGTGACAGAAATAAACTCTTCAGTGACTCAATTCTAGTGGCACCAATTTTAACCAATTTATCAGACAATTGAGTATGTTCTGCACTTGAGATGGATTTAACAAAAAAATATGGTGCCCATTTTCATGTTTGGTTTCAGTTTTCAGACATAGTTCAGTTTATGAAGAAGCAGCTATCTATCCATTAAGCATGTCAGCACAGATATTGGGGGTTGGGTATATTGCTGCTGCCTAAGAAGGGTTTTCCTAGCCAACCCGGGAATATAGGAATGTGTGTAGGGAAGGTTCATGATGAGGGAAAGCATCTAATGTATCTTGGAGGAGGAATGTATATATATTTGCTTTTAGTAATCTGTATATTTGTGTAAGAGATATAAAGGTTAAAAATCACCAATTATAACATCATACAAATTGGATTACAGTCATGTTTGTTAAATACTGAGATAAAAATTTGTAGTTAGTTATTTATGCAAACAATCACATTAAACATGTAACCAAGTGACACTTCAATCTGTCACTTAATACATTTCTTCCAAGGAAGATTAAATTTTATTATCTTCAAAAAGCCTCGAATGTGACCCTTTTCCTCCATTTTAAAGATGAGCAAACTTAGTAAGAAAAATACAGTAAGTAATAGAACGGGCATCTGCTATGATGGTGGGCATTCACACATTGTGCCTTTTCTGCTTTCCACATTCCTGACTTTACAAAAAGCAACGTGTTCAGTTTTGAATTTACCTCCACGTCCCGTGATGGCTATCCAGCCACTTACTTGTTATTTCTACCTGCTTTTTTAAAAAATATTTTTCAGTTGTAGATGGATACAATGCCTTTATTTTATTTATTTATTTTTATGTGGTGCTGAGGATGGAACCCAGTGCCTCCCACATGCTAGGCAAGCGCTCTACCACTGAGCTACAGCCCCAGCCCTCTACCTGCTTTTAACTAAATCTTCAAATTAGATTACATGGGCTGCTAAGGCACCGTTAAAACTCCTTCTTACTATACTGATTCATACAATATTAGATAAATATGTAGATAAAATACAGGACCAGGCAAGAGCTAGTATTCACTAGTTCCAAGTTATTTCTGGTTGTAACTATTGGTTCTGTGTTAATAATGCAAGTACACATATTGAGCATATATTGTTATTTAGGAAAAAAAATGGTTAAAACTATGCTCTGAAACAATGAAGATGAAATCTTGGTTAAAAAATAATTTAGTAATGATATGGGTCAGAATGATGGGTATACAGGAATAATGTCTTTCAGATTATTTCCACAGGAATTATTTAAAAGACCAAAGCTTAGGTGCAGAGAAATGTCTGTGATTCTTCCTGGATGCCTCATTATCAAAGATGTATGGATTCTCTTGATGATAATTTTAGAATAGTTACATGCAACTAAGTCAGCCAAGGTGAATGCCAGCTTCCTCTGAGGATTGTGCTTCCCAAAGATAGGAAGGCCTGGACTGAATGGCCTCCTTGTGTCCTCACTATGATCAAAGTCTCAAATTCTTACTCAAGATGTTTCTTTATACTAATAGAAAACACTTTCATTCAAGATAGACTTTTCATTTTGGAAATTATTTTGTAAGGTACATAAGTCTTAATTTCTACAACTAATGTACATTATTTTAAAGAGACAAAAACTATATCTTTACTTCTAGTTTATGAATTGACTACAAGATTGTCCCACAGATAACAGCAATTCGAAAGAGCCTTTTTTAAAAATCACTTAACTGGCTATCAAATGCCAACTTGCCAGCTCAGATCCAAGTTTCTAATTCAGTTTGAGTTCATCTCAGGTTTGTGAGCCAAGCTGATCCTAAACTGGACTGGAGTGACATTTTCAGGATTGCTGTGTATCAAAGATGTTTTGTCAATCAAAAGAAGATAAATAAAAGGGAAAGCAAATCATTAGCCTGCTAAAGTGGTCTACTAATAAGTTGAACATTTTGAAAAATTGTGAATAATACTGTGCCTTGGACTGCCATGGGAGACCCTCTCTTAAATGAGAAGAAAAACTGTTATCTTTAAGCATAAGTAATGATAATAATCTATAATTTTTGAAGATTTTATTTCCAAAAAATAATTTTATTCCCTAGACATGCATAAATATTTAAGTTGACAACTATTCCTGATGTTAATGATCTGCATGATTCAGAACTGATGCAAAGGAAGTCTAAATAATTTGGTTTGGTTTATACTATAGTTATAAAACCAAGAGTTATAAAACCAATTTCCTATATTTAAGTTCTGAATGCTACTAGACCAGATGGACTGTCTCCCTTAACACTATGAATATAATGAATATCTTTAAATGACCCATATAAAAGTAAATACATGTGTGTGCATGTGTACACATCTTGGTTGTCCATATTTGTATTTATCTCTAGGAGTAGGTTGGGGCACCTGTGGATATCACTTCCCTTTGGCACTAGCCATTGTATGATCAGTTTTTCTGTGACCTCAGTGCAGAATTAGGGCTGCTAGGTATGTGCTTCCTGTTTAGCAGAATGCAGTTTTGAAATTAGCCAGAACTTCTCCTAGGTTTGACACTTGACTATGAATCCCTCTCACTCCTTTCCTGGTGTCACAGAGCTGGACAATCCAAAGATGAAGTAGTATCTTGAAAAATTTCTGCAAAATAGCAGACATTTAAAAAGACAATTGGCTTCTTATCTTATTTTACAATTTTCTTATGGTTGGTACTTCTTGAGTTTTAATGTTCCTTGCCATTGTTAAGGAACAAGGAACAGGAAACATAAATGGTAATGTACATGCACCAATGGTATGCTTTTAGTTCTTAGAAAAAAGAATAAATTCAAGACTGAATTGCTTTACAAATTCTTATTTTCAGGACTTACAAGATTGAAAGATACCTGTCCTCTTTCTGTAACTAGAGAGGTCAGCACTTTCCACACTCACTGATTGAATTCTCAGTGCAACTGGTTTTGTGTGGATAGAAATCACTTGAGATAATTTTGTTCTATGTACAAAATATGAAACCAACAATAAAAAAGGCAGGGGGGAGTTTGAGAAGTCCAGGGCTACTAAAATAGTTTGTTAGCCACTTATTCACAGTGTTGATGTGTTTTAAAAAAGATCACAAAACAAAAAAGCCTGTCTTAGCCAAACATAGCTGCATCATATCCAAATGAACTATTGAATTATAAAATAGAGCCTATGAGTCTTCTCTTAAGAAGCAAATGCATTTAAGATCTGCTCTGACAAATCAATATCAAAATATGTACAAATTACAAGAACAAATAGAATGTTGTTTTTGACTGGTTTGTTTATATTGAAACTGTATTATTTTATGTGAAGTATGTGTAATAGAGCATTAGATTTGAAAACTCTGTATTGAATATCATTTCTGACAGCCTTTTTTAGGGTCACTAAAATTCCAATAATTCAGTCTAGAATTGAAGTCGATTCCAGAGAAAAATTTAATATAGTCTGCTTGCCTGCCAGCTTCAACATAGTTTCAGAGCATTGAAATGGTTTGACACATTGAAATATAAAGTGCATTTGTCATATCTATTGGTGGGGTATTTTATGTGATCGCATCTAACAAAGATCAAGTTAGAGTAAAACTTATACTGTTTTTTTATGTGTTTGTGAAGAAGATTTTGTTTTATCTTGTTTTCTTTACAGTCCTGATTTGATTTATTGCAAAGTCCAATAAACTATTCCTAGTAATAATAAAGAAACACATCGCCTGAACCAATTTTGAAATGCAGTGGAACATCTCTGTATAATGACAATCATAGCCATTTCAGAGAACCATGTGAAGTCAGCATTGTGTCAAGAAGGGGTACTTTACAAACAGAGCATGAGGTTAGAATGTAGTTTTAAATTCCTACTCCAGCAAATAGAAATTGTATAATTAGAGTAAAGCTTTTCAAACGTAGAACCTCATTTTTTTCATCTGTAAAATGGGGGCAGTACTCCTAGGCTTGCAGTGTTTTTCTTTTGTTTAGGCAACTAAGTTTTTATACATATAACCCTATCTCCAGCCCTACCACCTCATATATGTTCTCTAAAAAGTTTTACTATATTCTTAAAGCATCTGAAATTCCATTTCATAGGTTGAAATCTGCAGTACATTCAGGTATCAGGATACTGTGAAATGTTGAAATGAGATTCTGGTACAGTTTACTTATTCAGGAAAACTCTAGATTTGATATTGTAAAAGTAATATAATTTTCCCAGTATGTTTTCAGTCCTCCATGTTTGTTTATTTGCTTGAACAATTTGAGGCTTCTTATGATGAAAGTGTAGTGATAAGGTTGATTATGTCTCAGATATTTTATTGAGCACAGATTAAATCAGAATGGATCTTAGCTGTGTTCAGCAATGCTATTTATGAGAACATACAAAACTCTTCATTTTTAAATGTATACAACCATGTAAGCATTACCTCTTATCTGTAATTTGGATGTCAATTTTAATACCTGTGAAGACAAGTAGATGAACATTTAAATACAACTCTGACATCAGTTCTTTATAAGAAATCTTTTTCCATATTCTGACCCAGAGCTCCCAGTAATAGTATTTTTGCAATATGGTTATAATATATTGAGTGATGAATTCTGTTTAACAGAAATGATTTCAAGGCCCTAGCTATTTAATATACAATTTATTTAAGTTACCTCATCTGTTTAACATAGACTTATATATAAAAATGACATTGTTGTATATACTTATAATCTATACATTAATACTTGAAAATATTAAATATTATTGATATTCAGTCAGTGTATTTTATATATAACTGTGTTTTATGATCTGCCCATATAAATTATCTGAAAGGGTTTCAAATTGAATATGCAGTGAGTAACCAAGATGAACAATTTCCAAAGTTGTCTTCTGAATTCAAGTTCCATCATATTAGTAAAAATTATTAAAAGAAAGTTTCCAAGTTGAATAAGTTTAGAAAACATTGGGTTAAAGTGTTTTGTATAGTAGGACTTCTTAAAGCATTCAATTTGCTCATTGCTAAATTACATAGTAATAGTCTATGGAAGGGCTGTGATCAGCTGCTCTCCTCACCTTTTTTGAAAACAGAAGTCTTTGAATTTGTAGAGTATCTTAGAGTATTAATAATCATTAAAACATACTTGGAAAATGCAAGTTTAAATGGTATGTGCTATATACATTTCCATATCTGTAGTTCCAATCAGGGGAGAGAAACCATACCAGCTGCTTGAACACAGAGAATTTAAAATAAAGTATGTTTAACTTGGGATAATTGGAAGAATAAGAGACCCAGAATAGCCAAACAATCCTTAGCAAGAAGAGTGAAGCAGGAGGCATCACAATACCAGACCTTAAATTATACTACAAAGCTATAGTAACAAAAATGGCATGGTACTGGCACCAAAATAGACATGTAGACCAATGGTATAGAGTAGAAGCACAGAGACAAACCCACTTAAATACAGTTACTTTATACTAGACAAAGGAGCCAAACACGTACACAGGAGAAAAGATAGCCTCTTCCACAAACGGTGCTGGGAAAACTGGAAATCCATATGCAGCAAAATGAAACTAAACCCCTATCTCTCACCATGCACAAAATTCAACTCAAAGTGGATCAAGGACCTGGGAATCAGACCAGAGACCCAACGCCTAATAGAAGAAAAAATAGGCCCAAAGTAACTGAAAGGATTCATTGAGAGTGCTGAAATATTATGTCAGAGGGGAGTGGTACTGCTCCCAGGACAGGAAACCAGAGAGAATGTGATGACTGAAACTTAGAAACAGAGGAAAGCTGCCCAAGCCCCAAGCTGAAACTCCTACTTGTGAAGAGGGTAATAGGCCAGCTTGCCTCTGGAGAGATAGGTGAGGAGGCTGATTCCTTGTTAGAAAAATAGTATACCAAACTTAGCTGTTGCCACCAAAAGGAAGTGCCATTGCTGAATGAAGAACCACTGCTGGGTCATGTTAATCTTGGGCAGAAAGCCCACTGAGATCTACTCCCTTTCTCCTGTCTCAGCCTCCCCATCTCCCTCTAGTGCCCCCTGTGGCATGGAGCAGTGGGCCAAGCAGAAATGTAGTTTACAGTGTCTCAGGCCTAGCATTATAGAGCAGAGCATGGAAGGGAGGTTTGAAGCATAAAACAATAGCTCAATAACTGGCACAGTCCCTTCATAAGAATCCAGCTCTTATAAAGAAATGAGTTGGAATTATTTTTTAAGTAGTTCTATTATCATCTTAGATTAAATTTGCTATAATAATTCATACAGCAAACCAACTCACTTTATAATTTATATCCCCAGGAGCTATTTTCCATTATTACATTAATATTCCATTATTAATGTACAGGTTTCCTCCCAAAACGAGGTTCGTTTGAATTTACTTTGCATCATTAGAAAAATACATTATTGGAGGCCTGAGCAATCCCTAACTTTTTAATGCTATTCAGCACATTTCTTCTACTACTCCTAAGATTTATATGCTGAGAGGCATGTGAAACCAAGTGCACACGGATTCAAGCAGAATGATGCTCTGCTGCTGAGAATCTGTGAGATACTGATATGTGGTAGGGTTATTGCCTTATTCAAGACTTGGGAATTTGAAAAACTTCATGGGTTATTGAAAGGGTACTTCTTGTAAGAGTCATCAGTAATGATTGAGAAATGCAATCACACAAATGCAATCAGCAGATGAGAACCTTCTCTCTCTGAGCCATATTTACTCAATGCTGCAGAAATAAGTTTCAAGCAGGCACATTTGGGGTTTATCTTATATGTGGTGTTCATGTTAAGCTCTACTTATTGACAAAATCCAGTTGTACACTTATAATAGCCTAAGAGAAAGCCAAGCAGAATTACAAGTCAGGAAATTAAGGAAGCTACTTCTAAGATAAAGTTTTCATTAATAGAATATGCAACATCTAGAGAATGTATGTGCATTAGCGTAGGTAACAGTACTGTAATTAAAAGATGCAAAGATGTGTAATGAAATGAAAAGAAACCTGAAGAATTAGACTGTGGAAAAACTGAACTTCAGAAGATGGCAGGAGAAGGAGCTTCTGACCACAAAAAACCAAGCAGGGATGAAGGAGAATGAAGAGTCCTGTTCTAAGGAAGACATGAAAAAATAAGCTTTCAAATAATGAGAACAAATGAGGGCTGGGTTTGTAGCTCAGTGATAGAGCACTTGCATAGCATGTGTGAGGCACTGGGTTCAATTTTCAACACCACATGTAAATAAATAGAAGTCCATTAATAATTAAAAACTATTTAAAAAAGATTTAAATAAAGAACAAGTAATGATAGTAACATCACTGACACTGCTTTCCATGAGTCAGTTTTGTTCTGAGTGCTTTTGGCATAATTAAGGAATGGATTAATGATGGAGGAAGGTACTGTGCACACTGTAGTCTGAAGAAGTCTATTGGCTTTGACAGTTGGAGGTGGTTTGGCATATTTGAGAAAGACATTTTAACACAGTGAAAAGATTAGAAACTGGATTTTAAAGGTTTAAGGAGAGAAGGATTAGCGAGAAGATAGATGCAATAAGTTTAGGCTACTCTTCCCAGAGGTCTATGAGTGGAGAAAGGAAGATTATGTATGCAGTTCTGTCAACTTTTGCTGTGTGCATACAATGATAGGATTGCTTAGAAACTCAAAAGGTGAATTTGTAATGCTGATGTTGTAAGACATCTCTTGTGAGTCCGAGATGATTGTGGACTACCAGCTTTTTGAGTAAGATAAAACAATGTGATTATGAAAAGGACTATGTATACCCTATTAAGTATTAGGTATTGACTAGAGACATTGAGTAAAGAAAGTACCTAAGAAATGCATACTGTTTAGAAATCATCCATACGAGTTACCTGAATATAAAAATAACTTCAAAAGATTTTTTTGCTTTGCTGTATTTCTACAAGATGGTCATCGCCCCGTCTTGGTCATGTTATGTATGGTCTATCAGGGATTTTTTTTTTTTAAATAGAGATACTGCCTGTTTTCTATGCACAGTGGCTTATACTTAGGAAAATATAGGAAGTTTTATGTAGATGACCTGCATCTATTTGATAGTTTGGCCTAAATCTTTTATTTGGCCTAAATCTGTTAAGGAAAAATCTCCCTGCTAGTTCCTTGATTTGTAAGTTACAGTTTATTTCATAGACTTGGAAAGGACTTTCTAGAAAGTAGACCTTTTTGTTTTATGAGTCTGTGAGCTACATCTCAAAATATCTCAGTGATGATGGTTTGGAATCTTTTATTTGGAATACATAGATGGAAACCTCATTTCCTTTAATGAAAAGTCAGCTCTAAAATCTGTTGTCAGCTACTTGGGTGCCTTTATGTAGCTTTTTGGAGGAAATTGCACAAAGTACCGCTCTGCTCATGAAGAGCAGCTTCTCAGTTCAGTCACTAAGGGGTTATATCTCAATATTTTATGGAACTATCCCCATACATTGTTACCTGATAATTCATAAGTTAAACAGAATGTCTACTACCTTCTGCTCTTTGTGAAGCTACCCTTGATTTCTTTTACAATAAGAGCTAATCCTTGTTAGGAATCATGTGTGTATAGTAATTTGCATAATTTCCCTAGAACTTTAAGATGAGCATGTGTTGTGCTACAAATTGAAATCAAATTTAAGCAACTTCTGAAATATATATAAATATGCATTTATACACACACATATGTATCATATATTATTTAATTGATAGGCTGCTCATGCATTTCTTTCTTTTAAATAGCTTACATTACTGAGATCCAGTCATATTAGTTTAGAATGTTATCTGCTTAAACAAAACCTGTGATTTCTTTTTTTCCATAGAGAAAAAAGCTTTTACATTTAATTAATATAAATTTTTGCGGCATAGGAGCCCTCATAAGGAAACAAGGGCCCACAGATGAAATTAAGGTTGAGTACTTATATACTTAATATGAGAGAGAGTAGTAGATTGTGAAAATGGGACAAAGCAAGGGGGCTTAGGCTAGGGAGGTTCAATGGATGGAGAAGTGACTAGAAAGATAAAGGTTAGTGTAACAAGATTTGTTCATATAGTATTATTTTGGTGTCACCTTCTGATCCTTATAAGGATATTAATTTCCTTTTCCTATAGGGAGGACATTTTTCCATTGAGAGTTTTGGTTGTCGCTTTCAATAGGAAAAGGGGGCGGGTCAGAGCACTCTTCTTGTACTTGCTGTTTTTTAAAGTGCTTTGCTTTATGCCAAATAGGCATATTTTGGGGTGGCATACCCTTCACATTATAGAAACAAACTTAATTCTCATAAACCCTGAAATTTCAATAGCTTAATTCAGTGATTTCTGATTTTCAGGTGGACAGATAGTTCTACTGCTTCTCCCAGTAATTTAGGGACCTCAAGTGACAGGAGTTGTGCCAAGCTTCCAGAAACACTGAGATTTGTTTGTTTCCTAGTTAGCTAGGAGTGAGTTGCCTCACCAGGAGGAACTTGGAGTGGGCCAGGCCTAGAAACAGCACATTGTCCTTCTGCTCATATCCTCTGGGCTGGAATCTCAATTGCATGGGCACATTCATTGCAAGTGAAGCTTGAAAGTAGAGTCCAGTTGTCTCCCTAGGCCCAAGAGAAAGTGACATTTGGGTGTGCTGCCTGTGGCCAAGGTATTAATAAATACTGATTCTTAGAAAGTTTTAATGAGTCAATACTTTGTAATACAAAATCACATATTGCAGCATATTCCTTGATTCTAATTAAATATATTCCTTTCTAATCCATTAACATCATAGCATTATTTTTGTATTGTTACTGGAGAGGATTTGACCATTCTGAGAGTGTGACTGTCAAAATATATTTGAGAGCTATGCCTGTTTACCTAGATTGACCTGAAATAGACTACCAGGAGGCATGCCTGAGTACCTACGCAGAAGCCATCACTTGCTGTTTCTAGTGCGTACCTACTCTTGTGACAGATAACCTGCTGTTGAAATGTTTACATTAGCTGGATGGCAGTAGTTGTTCTCTGTAAGTGAGAGACTTCATCCTGAGTGCAGAATCTTTGTGTTACTGTGCTAAGGTGATTTTAAGCATCATTGTATTACCTTGGTAGCCAAATTGGTAGCTAAAACACCCAGAACTTTTTGAAGACTTGTACATTCCATATGTGCTAATGTGGGAATCTGGCTGTAAAAGGCCTTAAATATTTGAGAGAGAACAAATAAAGTCCTATTGAAATGGCAACCTTGTTTGATAGAATCTTGTATCTTTTACTTCACAAAGTCATAATCAGTGTCCGTTGATTTTATTAAATACCTGAAAATAAGCTGCCATAATTGACGTGACCAGAAGTAAATGAAAACAGCCAACTGATTAGTGTCAGAAAACTTCCTTGACATTTTTGTGTGTCAGTGACTCATTTTTCCTTTCATTTTTTGTTAACCAATGCAGAAAAAACTTCAATATATTCTCTCATTATCTCTACAGTTTAGGTGGGATTGAGGAGTAGGTAGTAGTGAGGACTATTTACAGGCAAGAATTCTGTCATTTCATTGAGGTGAGTGTTCACATCAGACTTGAGGTAGATCTCAAGTTTTGAGGAGCATATTTTTAGTTCCTCCTTTTCTTATAGGGAATTTGAGTGATTCCCACATAATGAATTTTTGCCTTTTTTTCCTCTCTCAGCTCAAATATTATGTGTTCCATTTTATTTTTACATATTCAAAAATGCATTAGTATTATTACATAATATTGCAGTATTAATAACATAGTAACATATATATGTGATATTATCAACTAGTATCTTTAGATGTGATAAGATTGGAGGTGGAAAAGTGTACCTAAAAGAAGAAAAAAAGGAACATTATCAAATAATCATTTTAAAGTTAATTGATTTAATAACACTATCTATAACAAATCTGGAAGTGTTCTATAACCCATCTTCCATTTTCCTTGAGAAACTATAAATATTTTATGCTTTAAATGTACAGAATATGTTAATCTTGCTGTTGTGTTCTCTTTTTTCATTTTCTTCAAAAATCTTCAACCACTATGGTTCTTCCACACAATCTACCTTATATATTGGAGAAGACAGTTTGCATCTACAAATTAAAAAAAAACTTTTTTTTATTATACATATGCTTGTTATTTCAGTAAGATCAACAAAATGTTTAAGAGCACAAACAAATTCATTAGTTATCTTTTGTATCCAGGGCAAAATATAGCAGGCAAGTTGAAAAATGAATTGTTTATTTTTGGAGGGGATGGGAATAAAGAACAATGAAACTTCCAAATAAAAGTAGTTGGACCTTTTTGCTGTGGATTTGAAAATAAGTCCAGAAGGCTGAGCTTAATATAACATGTGGCAGGTGGCCTGCGTTTGCCTGGAGAATTCCTTTAGGGCAAGACAGCTCAGCAAACACATAAATCCTTTTTTCTCTGTTATCTAGTAGCACATTTAGTTGCCATGGGGATTTTATTTATGCAGCAGATCCTCTGCAGTTCAGTTTGTGCCTAAAGTTTAACCGTACAGCTGTTACCATAAATGCTACATGGCAATATTTTCCAAACACAGACCCTAGAACAAAAAGAACATTTTTTTCTAGCATTGATTTTGCTTTTTATGTTCTGAAACATCTTCCAGTTATTACTACATCTCAGGAAAACTTCACAAGTTTCAGGCAAGCAGTGGTATCATTTAATGTTATTTGAATTGTTTAGTTGCAAATAAATTACATAAAAATGTGGCGAATATATTTAAGGTTAAGACAATATTTTGTAGGTTAAATGGATAGTTTATTATTGTTGTCTGTTTTAGGATTTAATTTTTTCCTCCTGTTACTTCTTAAAGGTGATTATGTCAAATGACAAGTAAGACCAAAATGCCTGCTACTCTACAACTTCTCACTTCCACAGCTCTTTTAATATTTTCCCCCACTATTTTTAGTAGAGGAGGGAAGAAAACAAGATAGAAAAATGGTGATTGCTTTTGCAACAATCAAGGGACATCTAAGTTTCTCCAGCTCAGGGCTAGGTCCTGATTTGGAATGAATTGCTTTTGTTTAGTCTTGATTTGTACTATACCAGATAAATCACCAATATGTCTCCTTTGTGTGAAACAGCATGGATTGGTCAATGAAAAGGGGAACTGATGCTTTTAGATGGAGTGCATAAAATTACCTCACACCATCTGTGTCACAGTGTGCCAGGAAAATGATGAAAGAAAAACTTGCAATCCAGGTAACGTTGCTTCCTTAGAAGGAAAGTAAGGCATTTAGAATCAAGATATATTGTTCACTTCTTCCTGTCGCATCACATTTCAGATATGTGATGTTGACTGTTTCAGAGAACTATACAGACATCATCCTTACAGATGGTTTTGCTCTAATCAGAGGGTCAACATAGAAAATTTCAAATCATAAATTAAATGAAGGCCTTCTGTTAAATATTCCTGGCAGTGACCAAGCCATTTAACATTAAAACCACATTATTGCAATAACAATCATTAAAGACAGTCTCTGCTAGGAACACATACCTTTCAGATATTTATTTCTATCACAAATTGCCACATAAATCTGAAAATGAACTTTGATGTGATTACTGGAGTAGAGATTTTAACCAGCAATTGTTAACAAGTTTTGTCTCCAAGTTGGATACTCTGAACACTGAGACATTCCCCCTCCTCTGAGAAGGGGCTGGAGTGTCTTGCCATTCACTGCAGATGCTTGGCCAGTGCTTCAAGTCACTTAAGTGGTAGTGAAACACAAGTGTATGTGCTTCTTTGTACCCACCAACTGTGATGTTTTCGGTATTCAGTTTTTATTGTGAAGTCATTTTTTGAAAAAAAATAAAGTTAGCAATCTTACTTAATCATTATGACATTATTACTCAAAGTGTGGCCCATGGACCAGCCACATTGGCAGCACCTGGGACCTTGTTAGAAATGTAAAGTTTTAGTTTCCCTCCTTCTCAAGACATACCGAATAAGAATCTGCATTTTAACAAGTTTCCCAGCTGATTTCTATGCACAGTGTTTGACATGCATTAGTCTCTGAGCCTCAAAATTGGAGGTAAAACTATACATCTTAAATATTGTGAAAGGGAAATATGATTTCATCAGCTATTTTAGGACCTGCTAGTAATACCTTAGCATCATTTCTTTCTTTGGTATGTCTAACTCATACACAAACCTCAGTTCTCCCTGTTTTTACTTTTTTCTACTGGCACAGTAGTAATTATTGCCAAAATTATCTTTCAGAAATAAATGTTTATTAGTCCCTATACTACTCAAACTATTTGAACCACTCTTCTTTTTCTGTTGGCTCAATGTATTATTTTTTCTTAATCTCTTAATAGCTTGTAATATGCACCCTGACCCAAAATTATACCAAATGACTCCCCATGCCCTGGACTTATCACGTTTATTACAACTCTGTGCCCTTGCATATGGTATTTCCTCTTCTGGGAATGTCTTTATTTTCATCTGCTGAAGTTTTACTCACACTCAAAGACCCTGTTCCTGTGTGTCTTCTGGATGAAGCATCCATCTTTACACAGAATTAGTTGCCCTTTTTATCGGGTGTCTACAGCATTTTTTCAATCTGTCATATGGTGCTTATGACACCATATTTTGTTCACTTATTTATGAATCTGACTCCCCTACTGACTGCTCCTTGAAGGTAAGTCTCTTACCCAGTTACCTGTGTAATCCCAGCACCTTGGACAGTGTCCAGCCTCTGCAGGTGCTTTTTAAGTGAATGAGTGCCAAATCCAGTTAAAAGGAAACCTTTTTAGTAGTCAGAACTACTAATCAGCTGAGACTTCAGAGTAAATCAGTATACCTTCTCTCTATCATAACCTTTCATAAAGAAAAATATCTTGCTGTTCTGAAGAGAATCCTGTCAGATATTCTGGATAGAGGAAGTATAATGAAAGGCCACATGCAAAGTAAGGTATGAAAGAGAAAAGTGCTTAAACTGAGAAATTACTGAAGCTTGAATGCCCAGTTGGAGAGAAACTGGTACACCTGAGAACACCCAGTGAAATAAAAAATGAGGTCCAAGGACTTGATTATACCTAATGTGAAAATTGTGTCACCCTTCTTAGAGGTAGAGGATCCATCTGTCCTCACTTGGATGGTGTGGGTTAGGAGTTCATCTCTGAAACAACACGTAACTCCCCATGTGTGTCTTAAACCAGTTATATTCTATTTTTATAAGTAAGATTTTTATGTGCACGATGAAATGACTGCTAATTAGTGGTAATATAGCAAGAAATTGGATTTTTCTTCACCTATAAGCAGTGGGAGTTTGTATCGCACTCTGATTATTTTCTGTTATATGAATGTTCACATAGCAACAGCACCAGGCTGTAAAGGAATGCCTTGATGCTTCTGGACCAGACTATTGTGCATTTTCACCTTATTTGCCTTATACCTATGTGAGTTCATGCTGGTATTTCTGAGTTGCACTGTGGAAATGGAAAATGAAAAGTTTGAATATTTCTTCAATAAAAGTAGGACATTTTAACTACATGATAATTACTCTTTCCTAGAAGAGAGAAACTATTTTGTTTCATTTGTTGGTACTGGGGATTAAACACAGAAGCACTCAACCACTGAGCCACACCCCCAGCCCTATTTTGTATTTTATTTAGAGACAGGGTCTCACTGAGTTGATTAGTGCCTCGCTTTTGCTGAGGCTGGCTTTGAACTCATGATCCTCCTGCCTCAGCCTCCCAAGTCACTAGGATTACAGGTGTGTGCCACTGTGCCTAGCTGAGAGAAACTTTAGATGGACTTACCAGGCTAATAACAAAACTAAGGTTATCAGAATCAGGAAATAGACATTGCCATGGGAATCAATAGCATTTGTAATTCTTACTCAATTCAAAAGTCATTTAATTTTACAGATCATTGTGTGTGTGTGTGTGTATATATATATAAAAATATAAACATATTCATACATGTGTGTATATGTGTGCACATATATATCTGTATATATACACTCACTAAAATGAGTAAATGAGCTTAGGGTTATAGTTCTAATAATTCTATTATCAGTAATGTTGGGCAAGTGTTTTAAGAAATGTGTGGTCCTTACAATTTTCAACTTGATATTATGGTACTCATAGGTTCAAACTTTCTAATTTTTCTCAGTTGTAAGCTCATTTAATTGCCTATAGGCTTTACGC
Organism: Geosciurus inauris; assembly: GCA_004024805.1. NCBI lineage: Eukaryota > Metazoa > Chordata > Mammalia > Rodentia > Sciuridae > Geosciurus > Geosciurus inauris. Next base: position 133,093 of record PVHX01001020.1, on the reverse strand, counting down.
TCACTACAGAGTTTGGCAGGTCCGGAATGCCTTATAGTTATTAAGATTGAGGTGGTGAAGGGTTATCAGGAGGCAAAGAAGATAGAGAATAAAAATATTTAAGGGACTATTTAACATTTCTTTTTTGGTACTAGGGATTGAACCCAGGTGTGCTTTACCACTGAGTAACATACCCAGCCCTTTTTATTTTTTTTATTTTGAGACAGGATCTCTCTAAGTTGCTTAGAGCCTCACCAAGTTGCTGAGGCTGGCCTTGAATTCACAATCCTCCTGCCTCAGCCTCCCAAATAGCTGGGATTAAAAACATGTGTCATTGTACTTGGTGCTATTTATCATTTCTGAATGATAAATTAAAAACTTCTCTTCTAGGTTTTTTGTTTGTTTGTTTGTTTTGTAGAAATCAATGAGAGGTTACCTAGAATTTTATTGTGGATGTCTTAATTATAAAATGATTATAATTAAAAGCTTTATTTTTTAGTTATGTAGAAGCTAAAGAGAATAAAACAGTGCTTTTACTAATTGACATTTCTAGAATATTATTTGGTTTTGAGGATGTATCTTTAAAGAAGCCTGAGAAGTCCTGGCTGGTTGTCATTACTGCTCAGGACAAGGATATGCTTGTGCTTGTCTTATTTAGCATGTGAGTTAAATAAAGGTCTGATACCATAAGAGGTCAGTGATGGTGTCTTTATCAATTCCTTTAGATAACCACTGGACATATCTGGGGTGTAGACAGGAGTAGTGGGAAGTCTGGAGAACTACTAGAGACCAAGTGAGGAGTGGTTACGTGCTGTCAATGTGAATGAAGGGAGTACCACAGGAACACAAAGGTGTGAAGTTTTCTGGGCATCTTTCATTACCTGATCGGGTGTTGAATTGCTGTTAAAACAGGATATTTATTTCAACTATCCAGGCTACTTGGTGTTGTATATACCACTTGGCCCATGCATGGTTATTAATAAACATTTGGCAAAGGGGGTAGGAGCAGGGAACAGCAGCAATAACTAACCAAAAAGAGGCCAGTGGAGGGGAAACAGAAGGCAGAAGAAGCCAGAATATGTCCTGCCTTGTGTCTCCCAGAAAAGAGTCTGAGGGGAGGGAGGAGTTATACATGATTTCCTGGTAATTTATAGATCTCCAGAGAAAGGAAGATCAAGTAACCCTGGAGAAATAAGGGTAAGCTTAAATAAGATAAACACCAAATTAAAAGAGACAGATTAATAGTCTGAACATATTCTGTTGGGTTTCTATTTTGGAAGTCTTAAGAAAATTCATTAGTATTAATGTACTGAAATTCATAAGGCTGGCAATATTTACTATAAGTTTTATAGGGCAAAGATACTGCGAATTTCTTTGGGAAACTATATTACTTTCTGAAACCATTTTTTCTTCCTAACACCATTAGGTTAAGTGTGTGAAGCTAAAAGATTTTCTTGTGGGTCCTGGAATGTGAAAGAGTGAGTCTTCTCTTCTGTGTTGTAGAGGCCCCATAGCATAATGGATAAGGGAAATCAAAGACTCTAAAGCCAGTAGTACCCTTGAGTCCAATGCCTTGCTCTGCCTTTAGCAAGTCGCATCAACATGTGGTGCCTTAGTTCTTCATCTGTAAAATGTGGATAATTTACTTATCCTGAAAGGATTAGTGAAATTTAAAATTGCATAGAGAGAGCACTTAATTTATTTGGCATGTAGTAAGCACTTACTAATGTTATTATTATCAAGAAAAAAGAACTGAAAGAGGTTTATTAGTGGACAGAAAATAAAAAAAGTATGAGATTGATAAATGTCAGTATCCTCAGCAAAAAGGAAAGCTATCTGCAGACTCATATTTGGAAGAGGCCTTAACCCAGCAGAGAAAATTGACAGGATGAGAATATTTTAAGAAGAAAATTTAAATAAGCAGTCACTTTTTTAAAAAAGATACTATATTCAGCACCTTCTATAGTACAGTGAAAAGAAAGGTGTTTAAACACAGTAACTGGAGCAGAAGAGAAGCCTGGGAGAAGAGGACAGGGATGAGCTGCATAGCATACAGAAGTAAAGTTACAACTGCCTTTGGGACCCATGTCAGGAAAATGCCTCAGGAAGCTTTTAGGAATAAAAACAACCCAAGGCAAATGGAAGAGAAGTAGGTTAAGAGGGTGAAGGACTACCTATAGAAAACAATGACAGGATGAAGAGGAAAAGAGGAAGAAGTATTTAAAGGATTGAGAAACAGGAATATAGAGTTTCTTCCATGAAAATCTTGAGAGCAGTGACCTCAAATTCTCCTGTGACTGCCCAGTGCCAGCCCTGGACTTGGCATGCCATGGACACTTGGCACGCCTCTGATGACTTGTGAATGAGAGGATTAATTAATAGATTAATTAATTTGATGAACTAAGGAATCAAGTTTATTGACAATTGTGAGCATTAGAAGGAAGTAGGTCATACAAAATTTGATTTCACTCTTAAGTATAGATGAATATGCTTGTGTGAAATAGGGAAGAGTAAGATTTATCTTCAGGGAACAATTAGAAAATTCAGGAGTCAAGGAAATCAAGGGAGAGATTTTCCTCGGGTTTACTCAGACAAAATAATGTCATGAAAAATGAGGAAGTTTTTTCTGATGATTCTTCCCCATGCACAAGAAGGATTTGCCATATTGAGGCAAAACATGGCTAGATAAAGTCCAAGTGTGATAAATCTGTGCAAAGAGGTAGAGTTTTTGAATAAGGAAGTTCCTTACCTCTGAACCCTATAGAGTTGACCATTTTGTGGAAATCGTTTAGGGGTTCCCAGGGCAGCTTTCCTTAAATGGGGAAAGACAAATGTCTTTGAAATAGTTCAGCTGCATCTGTTTTGCATATGAAAATCCTCCATGTGTTCACTACCAGGGCGTAAAATATTTGTAGGACTATTATAGCAACAGGTAGGAGTAGGTGTTAGAGGAAAGAGACTACAGCCATTAGGAAGGAGCACCATACCCTGCTTAATTTCTTAAAGAGAAATAGTAATGTTTGAGGTAGTTGGGTTATTTAGTGACTTTTCACTAAGAAAATATGTGAAAGATCGTGAAAGATTTTAAAGATAGCATCCATTCAGAAGGTCCTTAATCTGGCCATTATACTTCATAAGGTCATCGAACACAATGACAACAGTGTTGCTAGTGAATTAGAAAAAAAAATAGTCTCAGAAGAGTCACCATTTACCCTTCAGACACTCCATGAGAAATTAACTGGCAAGCTCAAGAGACCTACAGAATGCTAGTTTTCAAATTGCATTCCTTGAGTGGTGGTCTACCATTAAAATTTAAAAAATAATGAAAGCATCTTCAGTTTTCTATTTTCTGATACATGCTTTCATTCATTTGATACCTGAGTGTTTATCATGTCAGACACAGGCTACTATAGAACAAAATGGAGGTTGCTCCTTGTTTTCTAAGCTCGGTCTTGTAGTAGTATCACAAACTTCCTGTGTTCAAAAATTTCCTAGACATGTTGAAAATAGAGATTCCCCAGGTGTTGTGCTGTGGTGGCTTTTATTGGCTGTGTGGACGGAAGTGGGAGGAAAGGGAGGTGACTAATCTAAGGGAGTGACAGTGGGTAGTTGACCACAGGGATTTTCCAGAGCTAGAGGCATCAGTATGGAGACAAAATGGATGGGAAGGGTTTGGCCACGATGCGAGGGGGCATGTCCAGACTGTTCTAGACAGAGGGGAGAACAGGGGTGAGGACTGTGACAGGTCATGCCCTTGCTCTACTTGGCTGGCTCTTTCACTTAATACTGTAATAGTCCAACACGCATGGAGCATCTCCTCTGTGCCAGACTCCACTTGTCACTGAAGATGAAACTTGCTCCCAATTACAAAGAATCTCATAGCTGAGGACATGCATCAATCAGTGATTTAAAGCATTTAAATTTGTGACAAGCTTGTTGATTAAAAAATACATGTAACACGTATAAGCTATTGGATAACAAAATGTACCTCTGACTGACTTCATCATACCTTTGTCTGTGTATGTGTGCTCACGTGCTAGAGATTGAGGCAGGGCTTCACACGTTAGGCAAGTGCTCTACCGTGGAGCCACATCCCAGCCCCTTCACCACCTGATTTAAAGGGCGAGAATCTTAGCAATACAACTAAAGCTACTCAAATTTCCTAATTTCATCTTTACCTCACTACCTCTTCTAGTAAGGTATCCCGATTTATTTTTTGTTCCATTCTTTTTTTAATCTTGAAATTTTAACTTGAGACAGTTTTTTAATGCATTTTATCTATGGGTATTGATTTTATATCCTGCCACTTTGCTGGATTCATTTATTAATTCTAGAAGTTTTCTGGTGGAATTTTTTGGATGACAGTATAGAATAATGTCGTTGGCAAATAATGATAGTTTGAGTTCTTTTCCTATTCATATCCCTTTAATTTCTTTCGTCTGTCTAATTGCTCTGGCTAGAGTTTCAAGGACTATGTTGAATAGCAGTGGTGAAAGAGGGCATCCCTGTCTTGTTCCCATTTTTAGAGGGAATGCTTCCAATTTTTCTCCATTTAGGATGATGTTGGCCTTCGGTTTTCCATAGATTTTGCTTCCTTTGTCTTTTTTTAAATTTAATTTTAAATGAAAATCTTATATTTAACCACCATGATTTGCTATAGTTTTTTTCATAGGCATTCCTTTGAAGGACCTTCCTTTTTTATTTTGAGTATGCCAAAACATGTTTTGATTTTTAAGTATTAATTTGTGTTGAATGTGATCAAATGTTTTTTCTACATGTATTGAAAATTTATTCTAATTTTTCTCCTTTATTGATGTTGTGAAATAGATTTACAGATTTTTCTAGGATTGCATTTATGGTATAAAATCAACTTGGCCATGACAGTTCACTGAAGTAATGATACTGGATTGTAATAATACTGGATTCAGTTTTCTAAAATTGTGTTGTTCCTTTGTCACTTATTGGTCTTTTGTAAAGAAGAAATTTTTGAGTTTGAGTTGACCAATTTCTTACTCATCTGAGTCCTTTGTGGCATGAACATATTAAAAACATGTGAATTTAAGATTTTTTTCAATTTGGATGGGTTACATAGGTCAAGTTTCATTAAGTTCTTTCACAGTGTTTGTAAGGATTATATACTAATGCCACATCAAATTAGTATAGTTGTTAACTACATTAAGTACTAAATATATAGTGAGTTAAGAACAACTGTGATTGGGATTCTTTTTTTTGTATTGGTGATTGAACTCAGGGGTACTCAACCACTGTGACACATCCTCAGCCCTATTTCGTATTTCATTTAGAGACAGTGTCTCACTGAGTTGCTTGATACCTCACCATTGCTGGGGCTGGCTTTGAACTTGTGATCCTCCTGCCTCAGTCTCCTGAGCTGCTGGGATTATGGGTGTGCGCCACTGTGCCCAGCTAATTAAGATTTTTTTGTTGTTAAAAAAATGTACTGTATGAAAGGAGCCACCAACTGGGACATAGATGTAATCTTGTTCTGTAGGTTGGGGAATCAACTTTTCTCTGGGCCTCTGTTTGGCCTGTGCCCAGTGCCTTCTCAAATGCCACCAGAAGGCAATGTCATTCCCTCTCTGTGCAGTCCCTAGTCTTCCTTTCCTCTTCTCTGAGTAGCCTCTGTAACTTTATGTTCTTCAAGCCATGCTACAGAAATGTCAATATGAAAGAAGTTCAGGCTCCTTACATTTTACAGGTTTTGGTGTTTACTGCTTAGAAACTTGGCAGTTGCTGACCACAAAAATAAACATGCAGAAGTTAGAAAGTTTCCAGAGTTCTCATTGTATTGGTCTTTAGTTCTTCGCTATTTTCAGAGAAGAAAATGGATGATTGTATGACTCACTTTCCTAAAATTTTATCCCATAAATATACTCTTTTGAATCCACTAAAATACATCTCCTTTTCCTCCATCCTTGATAAGTCTACTTGATGCAAATTATCAAGGTAAGAAATAAGCCATTTGTGTCCTTGAGACTCATTATTGAAGGATGTTCAGAGTTACAAACTTCTTCTCAAACCAGGGTATATCTGGCCTGAACTTCTGTTCTTTTAGTAATTAAAATGGGATTCTATGTTTGATAGCAAAGAAACAGGTTAAAAATATGTTTTTTACATATCTGTGAAAAAGTTTACAAAGCAGTCTTATGTTAATATAGGCAGTATAATTTTGGAGTGATTAGAATGAAAAACGAAAACAAAAATTAGTGAACTCAAAAACCTTGCTTAAGTTGAATTGGTACTATTTTTAGTGGAAGGTTGGGCATAACATCTAAAACAACTGAATAATAAGCGGAAGTAAAGAATGCCAAAACAGAGAGGATATGCCACCAAATTGGTTTTCCGTACTTTAAAAAAAAAATGTGTATTACATATGTCTACAAATAAATGGAGGCATGGAATCTTTGTGGAAAAATATTTTTAGTTTCTCAATTCAGGACCCAATTTAAACTTCATTAGAGGGAACTTCTAGAGATTTTTCCATTCTTATACTAGAGTCTTATTCTCTTAAATACTTTTTAAAAAAAGGTTTTCTGAATGAATTAGAAATATTAATTATATAAAATACACATTTTATGATCAAAAACATTTGGGCAGAATAAGGTATTTGAAAGAAAATTATTTGGAATTATGATTTTTGTGCTATGTTTTTTCATAATACTAGCAAGGAGCTGTATTTGCAATTAAATGTTAAATTTTTTTATTATATTCAATACCAATGAGTGGTATATGAGTTTCTCATTACTGTATTTCCTCAGCAAAACTAGTGCCTTTCAGTTTGTATCCTCAATAAATACTTGAAGTAAATGAATTGAAAAAAAAAAAATGCACACCTTCTCAAAGATACTGTGTCTATGAGGCAGTGTCATTCTTGTTTGTGGTGTTAGCTGTGTTGGTTACTTTTAGACATATACCCTTCTCAAACAGGAAAAGTGATTATATTTTATATGAAATATGTCAGAAAAGTTTTTATATGTGTTCTTATTAAAATTAAAATTGTAAAATGATTACTGATCATTCTTTCTCCATATATTTGTTTATTTATTTATTTTATTAGTTTATTTAATTGCATTTCAAGTCATAGCACATATATAGAGTTCAGTTTTTCCATTTCTCTGGTTGCAAACCAGATAAAGTTACACCAATTGTGTTTTACATATACTACCAATCTGCTTTTAAGTCACCTTCAACCTTATGCCAAATAATCCCAATCCCGTTAGGAGTTGTCCATAGGATTTTCTCCAGGTCATTGTAACCAGGAGGAAAGCCCCATAACAGCAACCAGGGATAGCATTTCTAGTTGTGTTCCACAGATGACTTGCTGGGTATGCTAATGGAAATGTCACTGCAGCTCTGGATTCCAGTGACACCACAGGTAAACCCATTGATTAGGCCCAATCACCTTTAGGGTACTTCTTTGTGTAGAATTTAGTAAAAGTTTCAGCAAAAGGAGGTAGCTTATTAATTTTTCTCTTTCTTTTCTAGCTAATAATGAAATTGTAGTAAGAAAGGGAAATGGAGAAATCACTATGGTATTGATGTTCAGGGACATTTTAGGTGTCTGTTGAGTATACAACCATCAGCAGATCTTCTGCATCATTTTTCCATTTACTGAGACCATTAAAGGGTGCTGATAAGTTCACAAGTTTGTGAAGAAATTTGTTATTGAAAAAAACCTGCCAAAGATGTTAATATTTTGATTTTTCAATTGAATCATGCTCACATGATTTTAGTCCATTTAGTTGTTCCCAATTGTAATAATTTTAGAATCAAGCATAATTATGGCAATAGTATATAACCATCAAATTGTGAGGTATTGCAGGCACATTCTTTTCTACAGACATAGAAACAAGTATGCACATAGAGCTGTATGTCCAGAGGAAGAAAATTTTATGCTTAAAGGGCAAGGGTATTAGTTAATTTATTTGAAATAATAATATATTAAGGCTAATTTGAGCAGTAAGAGAATATGCAGTCACAATTTGAAGATTTTTAAAAATTTTATTTGTTTATTATGTATGTGTTGCTGATGCCTCACACATGCAAGGCAAGTGCTCTACCACTGAGCCACAACCCCAGCCACAATCTGAAGATATTTTAAAGATAAAATTGACTTTTTTTTTAACTCCTTAAACTAGGACTGATATATATTTTTTCACAGCTTCATGATTAAGCAACAGATCATACCATCTGTCTTTAACATGGCTCCCTAATAGTGAATAACATCCTTTTGTCACTTTTAATTTGGGATATATTTTTTCCACATACGACGTAGAAGTGCTAGTACATGCTAAGTAGTCTCTATGTGTTACTTTTTTTTCCAGTATAACAATTATGACTGATAAAAAGTAATAGAACAATTTATTTAATGACATTTCCTAGTGGTTGATTGCTTTTCTAAGGTAGACCATAGGGAAGGGTTTGCTTTGCTTTTTCAAAAAATGAAATAATTTTCTTTTCAGTTGACTGTTCTTTGGAATTTCCTTACAGTAAGTTAATGTAATGTCCCTTTTAAAGTCTCATTTGTAGACAAGGATCCACATACTGTCTCAGCTGTCATAAAACTATCTTCAGAGCCACAGATTTTGCCAGTACAAATAAGATATTGGCAAAATAAGTAAAGGAGAAAAGAAACAGTCTTTGAACTACAAAATTACTTTTCTCTTGGTGTAAAATAAATACATGAGTACACAAATTAACAATATATAAAATTAAATTAAAGGTGACATAGACTTGAAAATCACTGGTATTTCTTTGTGTAGAATTTGTGAGATTGCTTTGGGAAATCGGTCACATTTTGTGAAAGTATCAGACATTCTTACTTTGTAATCACGTTGGCTTGGAATCTTTATGCTAATTGTGCAGAATTTCAAAAAAAGGTGAACAGTTTATAATGATTTATAATGAATAAAATGGGAAATGCAGTTGTATTACAATTTTAAGAAGAACTGTCTTCCTAGTAGGTTTCTTATAAAAGGAGTTTATAAGTTGATGTCAAATTTACTTGTATTTTACTTGTTATTCAAGGTCTTCATTATTTTATTTATTTATTTATTTTTGGTACTAGAGATTTAATCCAGGAGCTTAACCACTGAGAAACATCTCCAGCTCTTTTTTAAAAAACTTTTTTTTTTTTTTATTTTGAGGCAGAGTCTAAGTTGCTCAGGGCCTCTCTATGTTGCTGAGGCTGGCTTCAAACTTGTGATCCTTTTGCCTCAGCCTCCCAAGCTGCTGAGATTATGGGCGTGCACCACTGCTCCTGGCTAGATCTTCATTTTTTTAAACAAGCTAAATATAGGAATAGTACATCAGTATCAATTAAACTTAGTTTTCACCCCCACTCTTTATATAGCACCACTCCCTTCCTGAAATTCTTAGAGGAAACTTGCTTGGCAATTGGAAACGTGTGTTGTAGGAAGGAAACCTTGAGTTGTTCGCCCAGTACAGCCTTTCACCTTCAGAAAGAACAACAAACACTTTCCCAAGAGACAGGAAGCTGAAACCCACAGCAGGGTCACTCTACATCCACTGTTAAGATGAGTTTTATAATCAGCCCAGATCCCTCCTGGGTATTGCAGTTCCTTTTGTACTTCGCAGTGTATACTAAGAGCACTCTCGGTGACGGAGTCTGTGGGAGTTTGGTATACAAAAGCTCTTTTTCCCTCAAGGAAAAACTAGTTTTCAGTGTCTCTTGTGTAATAGTATTTTATATGCTAAAGATTGTAATTAGGCCATCCACTTGTAATTAGGCCAGGTTGTCTTGTAGACTAAATCATTTAAACACAGTATTAATTTTATTATAGACCTATTGATAATGTTTAAACGTCTGGCTTAAAGGACCCCTTTCCATACTCTCCAAGTTCTCTAGGCCCTCTCAAGTTGAGCTATCAGTCATGCCTGGCTGTATGTCCATCTGACTTCTACCTGGTCTAGCTATTACCCTCCAAGGGTTAAGTAGAACTTTATGAATTGCCTCAAAAAACAAACAAACAAACAACAAACAAAAACCCTAAAGGTGAATCTTATCCTTTGTGTATTTAATGTAAGTGATAAATTTGGGGTTTCTGTATGTTTCTTTGTAACTAGACACATGTTTAGAGAGAAATAGCTATAAATCATAATGATAGAAAGTATAGCTAACTCACCATAGCCCTGCTCTATATATGTGTACATGGACATAAACAAAGGAGTACAAATTATGTCATTTGTTAAATACTTATTATGATCATGAATAAGACTGAAATTTTTGGCTTAGTAAGACCAGGATGTCAAAAAGCCACAGTGAGCTATTATGCATCATTGGAGAAGTGAACTGAATGTAAGTTTTGAGCAGAAACTAGCAGGATCAATTGGATTTTATCCAACAGAGGAAGTGGGGAAAGGCAAGTCAAGAGCTGGCTCTTTGGGAAGATTGTGAGGAGCTGTGAGTGTTGAGATCCAGGAGTGCTGAGACACAGGGCTACACAGGTGGACTAAAGAGAAATGGGCTAAGGATTGGAAACCATAGGGAAGAAAGAGCCATAAAGAATTTTAAGAGGAGGTTTGTATCTGTGTTTAAACTGTAAACACTGTGGCACTTGGATTGCAGGGTGGTGAGAAAGGAGGGAGTCTGGGAAGCTGATAAGGAGGTTACCTTGGTAGTCCAGGTGACCTTGGGTGAAGACCTTGGATGGAATGAGGAAAAGAGGGATGCTTATTCTGAAGGCTGGGGGACTACTTCCATATGGGCACTAAAAGAGACTGAAGCAAGCACACTTCTGATTGCTCTTGTCTTAGGCTGAGGGAGGCAGTGGTAGCGAGGCAGTGAGAAGGGAAGAACATCTAGAGGATTTTGGATATTTGAGCCACTTTTGTATTTGAAGGAAGAACCTGGAAATTTTGATCTTGAGTTCAGGAGAGAGTGTAGAGGAGGACATGGAGACTGGTGTTTGAAATCATCAAGAGACCAAATGCCATGGGAAGATGAGAGCACAGACGAAACCCTGAGGAGTAAGGATTGTGAGAAGGGAAGCCAGGCCAGGAGGCTGAAGAGAGCAGTCAAGAGTGAGGGAGAGGAGCCCTAGAAGCCAAGGAAACATAGTCATGAAGGAAAGTTGATGGTAAATCTCATGCCACAGAAGACTGAAAGTGACAAGATGATTGGAGACCTTAATTAGGGCAGTTTAACTAAAGCATCAGTGTCAAAAGCCAGATGATACTGACTTTAGGAGCAAATAGGGACAGGGAAATAATTAACATTTACTGGCAGTATTATGCTACAAGCATTTTATTAGGTCCTTCTTGGTTTTTCTGTCTAATTCTCATATGAACCCTGTGAAGTAGGTATTTTGTAGATAAGAAATAGAGTCTGATGCATTTGTCAAAATTACACAATGAAAAAGTCCTAGAGACAAAATTAAATTTCTATTTCACTATACTTCTTAAATTATTTAATCTATGAATATAATTAGATAGATAGGATTGATTATTATTTTCTCAATAGTAAAAGTCTGAATGGTTTATGAAATAAGACAACTTTCTATTCGTCGTTTATGTGGTAGCACAAAATTCCCTACTTTGGTGTAATTCATATTATTATCATGCAATTGATAGCAATATAGCAATAAATGAAAAAATATAATCAGGTATGTTACAGGCATCAGGAGTAGAATCTCTTGTGGTGAAGTCAAGCACATACACATATACATACTACATAAACACACAAGGATGACTCTATGTTAAGGCAAACTTGGCAAATATGAAAAAATTTAGACACTATAAAGATGTGCTATATGGTGGGATATTCATTCAGGAGACATTAAAAGTTCTTCTGTGCTAAATGTACATTACTGAGTCTATAGGACCAGTCCAAATTTGGCAATGTTCTGATTATAGTTTTAAGTGGTAAAAGGTGTTGGTTGAACCAGCTATCATAACATGGCAACCAGACTATAATAAGTGGGATCTAATGAATGTATAAGTGCCAGTCAGTAGCTAATAATAAAATAATTCATATTGAAGAGGAAAATAACATCACACACATAATAGGAAAGAGCATAAAATATTATGCCCATTGTAAAACTATTCATGGTTTGTAGAAAAGGGGACAAGGACTGAGCATTTTAATCAAACTATGCAAATACTAGGCAAATTGAAACTACTCTCTGTGGCCTTCTATTAGAGGTTTCCAGGCTCTAAAGCTGTGTTGTGGTGACAGAATATGATACTCAAGGGAAAGGATAAGACATGGTAATTACTGATTTGGGATTCTAGAAAGTTGAGGAAATTTCTTAGATTGAGGTTCAAAAGCTATGGGAAAGAAGTTACATGTTAAACAATAGTATTATGGGCCACTATAGAAATGTATAGGAATAATTTCAAATAGAAAATTAACCAACGAAAGTTACTCCAATGGCCTAACACATAATGAAGTTTGCTTTATGCAAGAAAACAAGGGAATCCCTTCTTTTGCAAATTCATTGAAAATGTTAAATGGAATTATTTTTACCCATAAAATACAAATTGTTGTTTAAAATCTGAAAAGCGAATTTGTTCTCAGACATTAAATCTCTTAGGAATATTTGGCTGGTTTTCTTCTTTGGGTTTAGGATGGACACTTGAGCATTTTGTCTCTCCTTTTTTTATTTGATGAGATTCTAGTCATGTTTTAGTTTATATCATAGCAAAGAGGTTTTAAATGACCTCTTTATGAATGCAGTTGCCACTGCTTCCATTTTCATTTCCCTTCATCTCAGCATGGCTTTTGACACTGTCAACCATGCTATCATTTCAGAGTGCTTGAGGGAATTTCCGTCTTTAAACACTCAATTTTACATCAAAATAACACTTGAAAAGCACAGTTTTGTAGGCAAATATTTTATCTAATTTTTTTCAAGAATATTGCAAATTCTGTTTAGTTAAAACAATAGCATCTAGAGGTCTGATTATTTTAATTTAGCTTTAGAGATGGTTTCCACTTCATTCAGCTACCAGAAGCTGTTTTTAAGATATTTTGTCTCTGGTATCTGGTTTGCCATGAGCATTGGTAGCTTCATGGGTTAGTAGTCAATGGACAAAGAGATGAACCAATGGAGCTTTGTTTTGAAATGGAACCTACCACTCTTTGTTTACTGTGATATATTGTTGGTATGAAATGAGTTATTTCTGTAACTTACATACTGTTAATGCATTTATCTGTTAAATCTTAATATAGATAATGTCATTTCTGAGTTTTCTCTTAGTGAATGTGCTAAAATATTTGATTTTTTTTTCTTGTGATATGTGGGTTAAGGGAAGGTAATCACAGATAAATTTTGGTTTTGAGGTCTAGAGCACCCCAACCTTCAATTTCACTGTTACTACATGAACAGAGCTTTCAGTGCAGGGTTAGCAAGTATAAAGCTGGTGCCAGCTTTTGTTCTTTAAGTATTCTTCTTTTGCACATTATGTTAGCATATTGCTAAGGCTTCCAGATGTCACTTGGAAAGTATAACTATACTTATTCCTCATGTATATCTGTCTAACACAAAATTTTGGACTTTGAGTTTTATCATCTCTGAACTGGATAGTTATTCTACCAAGCTGCCTATTTACTTGGGACCATTTTCTAGGCCCCCACAATCCCTGAAGTTATAGGGATGCACAAAATTGAGAAAATCTCACTTTCAGACTGAACTCCAGCATCTGATTACCTGCTGACCTTTTAGCAAAGTGATGAGGGTTGTAATATCTGGTGAATTAGGAATTCTGAGTAGATTTCTTGATTTAATTTTAAGATGTGTTTTTTTCTTGGCTCCTATACTTTGTGGAACCCTTCACTACAGATTTCAGTTAGAGAAATATGTTTTCAGTAATGGTAAAGATTTCTTTTATGAAAAATAACACATTCATTACCTTGTACTATAAAATATTTTAAAATTGTATAGGTATTTTTTGTGTAAAAATTGCATATTTCTTTGTTATTACAAAAGTCTCATACCTTATAAAGAAGCACGTTGGGAAACCTGAGTGGCTTTTTGAGTTCCTCATTATGAAAGCAAATGTGATCATCTTGAATTTGGGTCATTGATTACAAACATAGCAGTCTGAATTTTTCAGAGAGAGAAAAAAAAAAAAAAAAAAACAGACCTGAGAATTTTCTCTTTAGACTCTTCTGAATTTCTGAGGAAGAAATAGGGAAGGACAACACCAAAAGAAACTTAATGAAATAATTGAGGTTGCAATGGGTTGGTGTTAAGCAATTTTGAAATGAATGAGCACACAAATGGTTCCAGAAGCCAATGCTCCATTGAGAAGCCATTTGTAGCCATTGCCTTAGACTCTGAATGAAAGTGAGTACACTTTTCCAAGGAAATGGACCTGATATAATTGGAATGGATCCAAACAGGTTTCCCACTGGACACAGTATGTAGTCTTAAGAAGTAAAGGCAGCTCAAGTAGACATAGTATAAGTGGACCTAAAAGCTGTGATTGTTCATGAGCAATAACTATCTTTCCAAAAGGAAAAGTTCCTTGGTTCTGAAAAACACAGAACAATAACAAAAAACACACTATGATAACCTGCCTATGTAATCTTTAACATGTTAACATAATCTTTAACATAATGATAATAGAGGTTATAATTAGGGGTCTGTATAGTTTCCTGAAATTTATGACTGATGTGTAATAATAATGGTAATTCAAATTCATTTAATCCCTTCAGCTATTTTATTAAGTGGCAATATCCCCATTTTCCAAATGACAAAACCCTGGAGTAGTGAGGCTCACCCGAGGTCACAGAGCCAGTCAACAGCAAGCTTGAGGTTAGAACCCAAGTCAGCCTTATTGCATTCTGTGGCGAGTGTTTTGCTTTCTGCAGTTGCCATTCAGCCTTCTGTACTTTAGGGCACTCTGTCATGTAAAGGAACTTGCAAGGTCACCTCTTAGCAGCTCTTGCTTCTGAAAATACAAGAACAGTGGCATAGGCATTTGGGATAGGGAACTTTGTCTATTTGCTACAAAGATGAAGGAAACAGTTTGCAGACATTGCTTTTGTCTGATCTGTGGAAGGAAACGGTTTTAACTCTTTCTCTTAAGTTTGTTATAATATGCTTCCAATCAGGCTAACATCTACAGAAATAGTTTTCCCCCTTGTTTTTCCTCATGACTATTGATTAAAACTAAGATGAGTGAATATACTGAAATATCTTGGCTTTTTCTCTTCTCTTGAAAAATTTGAGAAGTAACAGGAACTCAGAATAATGCATGCAGAAATAGAGCAAATTGTTAAATTTTGTGAATATTGTTTTGTTAGAATTAAGAAAATTAAACTGTATGTATGCTAAAGTAGCACTTTATATATAAAACATAGACTGAAATAAGAAACATAATTGAATTAGTATGAAGATATTAAGTGATAAATATTTTTATTGACTAAGGGTGAATAGTTGGACTATTATAATGAAAATCTCAATCAAGGCATCTCAGATACTTAAGACTTAAATGTTACTTTGATATAGCCTCTGGCAACATCTGAGGAGTTTCAAGACAAAACTGAATCATTTAGATGGCATCTTATTACTGAAGGAATTTTGCTTATTTCACCATCGACTCAGCTTATTTTTTTTTCCTTAAAGCAAGTGATCCACCAGTATTTATAATGTGTCTGTTGGATTTTAAAAGATGGTTATAATTGAATCCATTTTAAATGAAGTTCAGATTTCAAAGTTAATGTATATGGAAGTATAAACAGAAACATATACATATCAGCCAGAACTTTGCTGTTTGAACCCTTCATACGTATATTAGTGATAAATGGTAACACTAAAGATTAAAGAATAGAAGACTTGGCCGGGCACGGTGGCGCAAGCCTGTAATCCCAGCACTTAGGGAGGCTGAGACAGGAGAATCGCGAGTTCAAAGCCAGCCTCAGCAACGGCGAGGCGCTAAGCAACTTAGTGAGACCCTGTCTCTACATAAAACACAAAATAGGGCTGGGGATGTGGCTCGGTGGTCGAGTGCCCCTGAGTTCAATCTTCAGTACCAAAAAAAAAAAAAAAGAATAGGAGACTAATTCATATTACCATGTTATAAGAATTAAACTAGGATTTATAATGCAATACTTTCAAGAGTTAAATTTTGCATACAAAGAATGTCCCAGTGTCTATGCTATATTAGTTGATCAGCATGAAAATGTATGTTTACAGCTCTTTGGCTAAGAATGATAATATTCCCAATTTTGTTGCACATTTTTTATCAGCATGATTAAATTGTGATAGTATTCTCAAATGTAGAAAATTGCTGAGAAATCACTTTTCCTCTTGGGAGGCTGCTGACCTGGTTCTCAACTGTTTTTGGCCAGGTGTGTGGGGGGTTATATAAGGGTGACCACTTTTACAAAAGATTGGAACATTTCTCTCATCCTGCTCATGGAGAATTGGACATAATCCATGAGTTTTCTTCATGGGAGTTTGCCATATCTCTGGATTTTAGTAATCAGTAAACAAGACTAACATATTGTAATTATCCCCAGTGTATACCATATGACATCAGAATAGTAGTCACACAATAACTCTTCTGGAATACATGTAAAGCCACATAGAGAGGCTAAGTATAAAGCTCTTTCAAAGAATTAGGTTTGTTCATCTTTTGGGTCAGGAAATAAGTAATTCATTTAATAAATTAGGAATGGGGGAAAAAAGTGCATCCATGTCCCAATGGCATACTCCATCAACTGATTCCACTCTGCTTTCTCTGCTGTCCAGGAAGATACAAAATATTTATATGTTCATTATAAATATAGCCTTCTAGGAGTTTCCTCATGAATTCCAAATATAATGGGAGCTAGGGGAGAAGGGATGGAACAAGGATTCTAGTGATCTTATCCTGTGTACTACTAATGAAAATCAAAATGCTGGTATGAATGTGCAGAAATTTATCTGAAATTCTACAGTTAGGCATAACTATAAACTGCAGGGCTTCTTTGAATGACAGATTTATTTGCTGCTCGACATAGGAGATGGACCCTGACTTTAAAGCTGCAGGAAAGTATTTTCTTGGAATGATTTCTATCTTAGCAAAGAAAGAAAGAGAAAAAGAAAGAGCTACACACATTCTTAAATGTTACTTTGTCACTAGAAAAAAAAATCAGTCTAGAAGACACACTCCACTTGCTGAGTGGAGACTATCCAGTTAAAGTGTAGTTCCAGAAGTTTTGTCTCAGTGACAGAGGTTTTCTCTCCCCTTGAATCCTATGGGATTGTTATTGATTTGTCCCAGTAGTCAGGTATTTAAAACTGGGTATCCTGATGAATAATATTCTCTCTTGAGTACATCAGGGTAGTTTTATAATTACCTGATGTGAAGATCATAAAAAGTTATACATGGCTTGTCAAGCATATATAACAAATATAAGTGAATATCTAACTGTGGGATTTTGAGATGGCTTAATCTATCATCACTTGCCCTTTCTGATGTCCTAGTTTCCCATTACATCATATCCATATAATTCAAGCAGTTTTTCCTGGATCAGCTTTTCATTCAGTGCATTGTTAGTTCTAAAAGAACAAATATTTGTGTAAGAATTAAGTGGTTTTCTTTACATCACTTTATTTTGCCAATAGAAGGGGCATGCATGTCATATCATTGGATTGTATTGGTGGTTGGGTGAATTGAGAAGGTGTTATGGAGGTGTGGAGGATATCATTTCTTCAATTATTTTAAAGTACTGGGTTATTGGCACATTGAAAAGTTGAGTTTCTAGAATTTTTTTTCACAATTTGTTTTACCTTGTGCTTCTGTTCTGATTATAGAGTCCATGCAGAATTGCATAGTCCAGTATGGTACCCATTAACTCCATGTGGCTATTTCAGTTTCAATTAATAAAATGATATAACATTAAAACTACATTTCCTTGGTTTGTACTGGCCACCTTTCAAGTGCCCAATGACCCCAAGGGGCTGGTGGCTACTTTAGAAAACAAACAGAAAACAAAAACAGTTCAGATCACAGAACTTCCATTACAGAACATTCTGTTGGATAGCACCAATTCAGCATATCCTCAGATTTCCAGCTGTTCCCTTGTCTTTGCACCTGCTCTTGATCTTTCAGTTCCAGAATATTCTGCCTGCATGAGTGTCTTTATTTTCAAAAGAAAGAGTAGCTGAGTTTAAGTGATTTTCATATTTGTGGTATACTTTGCAGATTATTTGCTGTTGGTGCTCCTTCTTAATAATTACCATAGTATTCCCCTATTCTGAATATATATTAAAACATTTTTCAGTAGAGCTATGATGAAATGCACTTTCACCACTCCTCTCTGGTGGTGTGGTTCAGTGCATGGATTTTAATTCATAGAAACAACACTGCTGTACAGTAAATTATGTTGAAATAAGTGTGCCATATCATGACATAAATATCCTCTGAAAATGAGGAAAAACAAGTTCGACACTCAGGTGGCTAATACATCACTCAGATATTAGGAAATGGATTGCACTCTTGTTGACAGAAAGTAAGGGGGTAGAAGATGATTTCAGTAATATGTAAGTAAGGAAGCAAAAAAAAAAAAAAAACCCAGAAAAAAATAGATTATTTTTAGCTTATTTAGCTGTTTAATAGGGTAGAAAATGTAGATCACAAGCAGGTGACAATTATGAGGTGCATTATCCTTTCCTGTTACTTACTGGCCAGTGTCTTTAGTCTTTCCAGAAGAGCTGGTGTTGACAGTATTTGTGTTCTGTGAATTCTCTCATTTGCATTGCATTCATTTATTGAATTTATATATCCTTCACTGAGTCACTTCCCTTTCATACTTGAGTTTTTTGGTTCCTTTCCTATACAGGATTATAATTCATAGTTCTCAAATGTATTGGAAATTCAATAGAGAAGAATCACCAAAAAGTCTTTTTAAAAAAATAGAGTAGCAGAAATTTCTCCTTTACCTGCTTTGGAGCAGAAGAGAAAATAGCAGAAGCTGTAGGAAAAACTGGAAAGCATTATAGGAGTGGGGAGAGGGGTCTGGGAAGCTGTCAAGACTGGCTACGTTTAGAAGTGAATGATGGAATTAAAGTGAATTGACTATGGCCAAACATAACTAGCGATTCTTAAAGCTGCTAGATATCAGTCTATCAATTTGCAAAGTAATCTGTGTGTTTGTCTCTTCGTTGCTTTTGGCCAGACAATGGCAAAACACCAGGGCAGCAGCTTCCTAAGAGGAGAAGTAATTTCTCAGTAGTTTGCTGTATTTGGGATACCATCATAATGTAATCATGTTGATACCAAAAAAATGTACAATAGGATACATTGTGAGACAGTGATTGGCACCTGCAGTCACTTATTATTTTGTCAGGAATTTAACATGCCAATCATTTGTATGAGCAATGTATGCTTGCATGAAATTGATCCTGAAGCACCTTATGTTAAGCATTTTGATTTCTTCTGTTAACGTAGGTCATGGCCAGGCTTTAGACTAAGCCTTTACCTGTGCTTCTATTTTGTGACTAAAGTGGAAATGACAATTTGGTGTGAATTATTGAAAACATTTTATAGCAATGGACTGGCAAACTGGCATTTATTTAATGATTTCTTCCATGATTATCAAAGTAAAATGAGCCTGCCGTGGAGAATTTTTAAAGTATAAGCAAAGATAAAGACGAAAATAGACAATTCTTTCAATCACAATACTCAAAATACCATTTCCTTCCAATCTTCTAAAATTACCTGAGTATGATTTGGTTGAATGATTTAAAAGAAACTTTGTTAGCATACATCATATCATTAAATATTACTTCAGAGCATCATTTCAATAGTATATAACAAATGGCTCTATGTTATAATAAGTGATAAAATACTCTGACAGGATATTTAGACTGTTTCCTACATAAATGCCCTTATAAATGAACATGTATTGAACATTTTTGCATAAAGTTTGTATTAATCTGTGCATTTCTTAAGATGATCATGTGAGGATGGCATTATGATCTGGGTGTGCACATCCAAAGAAATCTTGATAGATTTCTCTCCAGCAAGCATGCTGTCACATCCCAGCAGTGTGAGAACTGATAGTTTCACCACATCTTTGTCAACACCAGTAGCTTTTTCAACATTTCCTAATTTGACAGTGAAAATTAGTGTTCCATTGAAAACCATATAACTTTTCTTATAAACTATTTTTACATTTTGATTTCTTTTAGTTAATAGGCTTTACCTACTTTCCCCATAGAGCTTTAGTGATTTAAATTGATTGCTGTGAATTAGTTACTAAGGTGGTAACTCATCTATGTCCTTGGTATTTTCTACATTTTTCTTTAGTTGCATTTATTTTAGTATGTAGAAGTTTTTCTTTCTCCATACTTAAAATACATCGAATTTTCCTTTTGAGATGTTTTCATTATTTTTATACTTAGGAAGAACGCCACACTTACACTAACATTTTTATTTTTTATATTTATGCAGTGATGGGAAAGTTATGTTGATAGCTAATGGGATAGTGTTGTTGTGCTAGCTTTTAGTATGGTGTGTGGGGCATAATGTGTTCTGAAGAGATAGCCAAACATACTGACATGACACATAAGAGGATCCAGGCCATTTTCTTCTCTGACATGTGTCTGTGTTTGTATTCTATTCATAGTGCTTTAAATACTCTATTTTTATAAAAAGCTAGTAAATGGTAGGGGGGAAAACTCTGTCTCACTCGTGTGTGTGTGTGTGTGTGTGTGTGTAGATCCCGCTGTGGACTGAACCGAGGGCCTCCTCACACATGCTAGGCAAATGCTACCATTGAGCTCATTGAGCTACATTCCCAGCACTGTCCTACTTTGTTTTTCTAAATTTTCTTTGACATTCAGATCTATGTTTCCAGGTAATCTTTGACATTTCTTATCAACAAATATCCTTTGAATATTTTTATTAGGAACTTGAAAGTGTCGGTATATCTCAAACATCCCATCTTCCTGTGGAGCACCATGATGCATATGTGTATTCATTCAGGTGTTCTTTATGTCCCTTAGTCCTCTTGATTTCTATGGAAATGACTCTTAAGCCTTATCTCCTTTTATATTATAATTATATCTTTTGCCATTTACATTTTATCTGCTTAAAAAGGTATCCTCCTCTTCCCCATTTTCCTTTGCAGTTCTTTTAATAAAACCAATTTTTTTATTGAAATGAAATTCACATAATATGAAATGAACTGTTTTAAAGTGAACAATCTAGTAGCATCTGTAAATTCATAACGTTGTACAACGAGCCCCTGTATCCAGTTCCAAAATATATTTGTCAACTCAAAAAGTTGATCACCCAGGCCTGGTAAGCATTTGCTTTCCATTCCACTTGTCCCAGTCCCTGGCAAACAGCAGTCTATGTTCTGTCTCCATGGATTTAAATATTCTGGGCATTTCCTGTGGATGGATACATATGTGACCTTTTGAGTCTGGCTTCTTTCAGTAAGCATATGGTTGTTGTGGTTCATCTGTGCTGTAGATTATATTGCTACTTCATTCCTTCTCATGACTCAATAATATGTGATTGTATGGATATACCACAATTTTATTATCCATTCATGGCATTTGGATCGTCTCTACCATTTGACTGTTATGAAGGGATCAGCTATACAGATTTTAAGTATATGTATTTGCTTGAGTATCTGTTTTTAGTTCCTCTGTTTTTAGTTCATATGTGCCTAGCAGTGAAATTTTGGGGTCTTATGGACATACTGTGTTTAAAGTTTTTGAGGAACTGTCAAAATCTTCCACCATTTTATTATTCACAGCTTATCTACATTCTTGCCAACAGTTATTTTCCATGATCTGTTATTTAAAATTTGTCTTAATCATAGTCATCCTGTTGGTTATAAAGTAGTACCTAATTATGGTCTCTATTTGCACTTCCCTAATAAAAGTAATCATCTTTTAAGATGCCCTGGTTGAGGAAAATCTATTGTTTTGAACTAATTTATTGTTACTATATTATTGTTACAATACTAATATTTGGATACAGTTTTGTAACATTTTTATCAGTTACTGAGACACTTATGTCTAACTTTCAGTCTTTAAATCCTTTCATACCACAGCGTTTCCATTTACTTTGATTCATTTCCCAGTTAACTGGAGTACATCTTCAAGTGATTTTTAAGTGATTTATGTGTTAGATTCTCTGAGCCCTTGAATATTTTATTTTTTATTATTATTATCATACTTGAATTATAACTTGGCTTGTTACAAAATTCCTGGCTCACAGACTTTTCCCTCTTAATTAAGTCATTGTAGATGTTGCTCTTGTTTTTCTCGAGGTATTTAAGTTGCAGGGGAGATACTTGATGCCAACCAGAATTTTGTTTCTTTGCAGATAAACTGGTTTATTCTGCGGAGGCTTCTGTTAAAGCCACCACCCTTTGGGTCTTGTATTGAAAACCTTTACCCAGGGTATGTGTATGTAAATGTGTATATACATGAGAATTTTTCTTTAGACATGTAAGAATGACAGTTGTTTTCATTCCCTAATAAAAAGTCCAAAAGGATATTTGTTAAGAAATGTCAAAACTTATCTGGAAAAATGGGTAGTTCAGAATTTCAATTAAAACTTAGAACGAGTAGAACAAAATGCTTCTTTTTCTTTTTAAAGTTTTGTTTTGAAAGTTTTGTAGTTTATCTTCAATTTCATTCTTGAGATTTACTTTTATTTCAATTTCCCTAGTTTTCACCTTCTATCATATTAGGTGTAATTCGAAAGGTAGGTCATTTTCTGTTCTTTGTAACAATTTTCTTATCATTTTCAGTTCTTTGTTTTATTCTTCTAAGGTCTGGAAGACTGTGCAATATTACTTTCCACATTAGTGGTTTGATTTTCCTCAATGTTCATTATAATCTTTGATATATGCTGTGCAGTTTTTATTTTTCCTATTGTAGTTTTTATTTTTCTTGTTGCTACGTGCTGTGCAGATTTATTTTCCTTACCATGCTTTGCTTAGTTTTTTTTTCAATCTTTGTAACTCTCCTGTTGTTGTTTCACAGACAACATGACCAAGAAATGGCAGGGCCAGGGTGGAAACCCCCAGGTCCATGGGATTGGAAACTTGAGTTCTTACGTTTTTAAAGTATTTTCAAAGAAAACACATTAAATAAATGAAGAATAAATAAAAGAAAAAGAATAACTGAGTGTGCTTGCTTGAAAATCTATACTTGGCTACTAAGGGCTTTATCCTATGAATAAATCACACATAAAGGGTCATATATGCTTTACAGTTCCATGTGGCAGATGCTGTGTTGCTTTCAGAGTGTTCCCTTATATG
The DNA here is from genome assembly GCA_004024805.1 of Geosciurus inauris. Taxonomy (NCBI): domain Eukaryota; kingdom Metazoa; phylum Chordata; class Mammalia; order Rodentia; family Sciuridae; genus Geosciurus; species Geosciurus inauris. Next base: position 109,854 of record PVHX01001020.1, on the reverse strand, counting down.
AAAATATGTCTCTTAGAAACAAGATGAAGTAATAAAGGAAGAGGGGAGATTTCCTTTCTTAATTGTACCCAGTTATCAGTACCTGTGGTCAATTCTTTTGCTTATATATGGATGGGAGTTATGAGCACCCCAGCACCCTACACACACAGCCCAATTTGGTAGTTTGAACAGTGAAAAAAACACAAGCTTCAGGGTGTTATACAGGTGTGAATTTGCATAGCTATTCTATCACTTTCCATTTGTGTGAACTCTATTATCTTATCCAACTCTTGAGCCTCAGTGCCACACTCAGTACAAATCCTCATCCCTAGGGATCTTGTGCTATTGAATGAAATGACAGCACCTTAATAAACCTAGTATAGCACTTGGCACATGGTAGACCTCAGAAATATCTCACTCAGCATTCATTTATTGAGTCCTGTGAATGAGACACCATGCTAGGTCCTGGAGGCTCACATATGAATAAGACACAATCCCTGTACTCAGAGAGCTGCGAATTTAGGAGTACCTACAGGGGAGGAAACCAACAATAATACTATTCTATGAAAAAATGTACTGGAGACTCAACTGCTATGTCTTATTCATGTCTGCAGTTTGGTGCCTAGCAGAGTTTCTGACACCTAAATGCCCTTCAGCTGTGGTTGAGTGAATGATTTGCTGTATGAAAACTAGGATGTGTAAATGGATAATGTCCAGGACAGAGGTTTACCAGAGGGCAGGGAAAAGCAGAAAAGAAGGGATGATTTCAAAGTAGAAGTTTCACTTTAGCTGAAGTTTTTTCCCTTCCTATTTTCTTTGTAAATTGAATTACATTTTTGCTCTACTAAGGGACTTGATATTTCAAGGAACCTTGGTGCATATCTTTTTTGTAAAGTGAAATCTTTTGTAATGCAAATAATCACTTCCTAATTTATATGTGGAGCAAGTTAAGATTTTTGTATGTCAGGTTTTCTTTTCTTTTCTTTTTAAAGGTGGGCACAATGGTCTATCTTTGCAATAAGTGAAAACATCCTTGCAGTAATTGAATGAAAAATTATTGATTGAATTTAATCTGCATTCTTTCTTCCATATCCTATAAAGAATAAAGAAGCTGTTTTAACTGTGAAAATCCCCTTGCTGAAGTGAGTAAAGAAGGCATGTTTGTGTAGACTTCATTGTAAGTTAAGATTTTTCTTTCTCAACAAATAATTAGCTAATCTTTACAGTTGGCTTCTCCAAGACTCAGTTTCTCCATATGCAAAATGTGAGATTTGGAATAGAATATTTCTTAATTCCATTGCTGCTCTAAAATTACCTGGAAGGAAACGAAAATGATGAATGACAAACTGAAAATAGCAAATTACAAATAATCAGTATGTACTAGGAGATGGAAATAAAAATGACTTTTTTCTTTTTTTGGTACTGGAGATTGAACTCAGGGGCACTCGATTACTGAGCCACATCCCCAGCCCTATTTTGTGTTTTATTTAGAGATAGAGTCTCACTGAATTGCTTAGCGTCTCACCGTTGCTGAGGCTGGCTTTGAATTCGTGATTCTCCTGTCTCAGCCTCCCAAAGTGCTGGGATTACAGGCATGCGCCATCGTGCCTGGCTAAAAATGACTTTTTGTGTTCAGTTATGTTTTATGTTTAGTTGAAGATCAAGAAATTTTGTATTTAAAAAAAAATCTACAGACAACAAGGCTTATTTTAGACTTTTAGTAAGTTCCAGGCAATCATTTAGAAGAAGATCTAAATAGTCAGTAAAATAAGTGGTTATCATAAATAAATCCAGTAAGAAAACCTTCACTTTAGTTTGATCATTGAACTGAGAATTCATATTGCTGCAATGAATCAGAGAAAGTGAGTATGCATACACACATTAAATAGATTTGGATTCAAATTTGGGTTGTAGTATAAAAATACATTCAATTATACTAGAGAGCAAAAGGCAAAGGGATGGAGAAATAAATAGGTGAAATGAACAATGGAAAGTCTACCTTTTATTAATCTCTTGCTCTTGCCATTTTTCTTCTCTGTAGAATGTTTACAGTAAAATAAGTGAGCATAGGTACAGTTTATCCTGTATATGCTCTTAAATTTAATTCTAGCATTAATTACTTTCAGCCAAAATGCAATTTCATGTTTTTAAGTAAAAATTTGAATTTATGTTAGATACTGATTTGGGAAGATTTATCTATTGTCTCATCTTGTGGTTTAAATAAATTAACCTAAGGAACAATGAATCTATAAAAATATTATGTCACTTTGTCATTCATTTATTCACATGTTTATTGTGATCTAGCATTGTGGACAATTATTTATGTATCAGCTGCACTAGCCTCATATGCCTACTGACAGCTTTTAAAATGTACCTAGTCAAGGTTGAGATGTACTATAAATACACAAACTAGATTTCAAAGAGTTAAAAGAAAAAGGATGTAAAAATCTAAAAATCTGCACAGTATTTTTTTGGGGGGGGGCGGGCACTGGGGATTGAACTCAGTGGTACTCAACCACTGAGCCACATCCCCAGCCCTATTTTGTATTTTATTTAGAGACAGGATCTCACTGAGTTGCTTAGTGCCTCACCATTGCTGAGGCTGACTTTAAACTCGCGATTCTCTGTCTCAGCCTCTCAAAGTGCTGGGATTATAGGCATGTGCCTCCGTGCCTGGCTCTGCACAGTATTTTTGTATTATACATTGAAATGATAATAATTTAGGTAGTTGGGTTATATAAAATATTTCTTAAAAATTAAGGGCTTATGGTAGTGCTATTGTCTAGCATTCTGTAGATCTTGGGTTTGATCCCCAATACTGCAAAAAATAAATAAATGAATGAATAAAATATTAAAATTAAGCTTAGTTGTTTCCTTTTATTCTATTTTATTATTATTTTTATGATTTATTTATTTTGGGGGTACCAGGGATTGTCCTCAGGGGCACTTAACCACTGAGCCACATCCCCAGCCCTGTTTTGTATTTTATTTAGAGACAGGGTCTCACTGAGTTGTTTAGTGCCTTGCCATTGCTGAGGCTGGCTTTGAACTCATGATCCTCCTGTCTTAGCCTCCAGAACCTCTGGAATTACAGGAGTTTGCCACTGCACCTGGCTTCCTTTTAATTATGTAATGTGTCTACTAGAGAATTTAAAATTATTTATGTGGCTTCCATTATATTTCTATAGGTCAATGTTACCCTAAAGTTAAATAAGCAAAGTCATTTGTTGAATGCTGAAGTGTTAGTTCTGACAGTGTATGAATACACTGATGATTGATGGCTCATTGACAGCTCTTATCTATGAGACATCAGTGATATACATCAGTGATCTACATCAGTGTATGAAGACTAGATGAAGGAATGTAAAGGATAAGTTTATACTCAGTGTGACTCTGGAAGCTGGATACGCTTTGTGTCTTCATTCTAAATGTTAGAATGTGTTTGTACTTCCTGTAGAAGACACAGACCAAGATTTATAATACCTTGTAATTTTCTTGTTCAAACTAGTGTTTTAATGATACTTAAAAACAGATATATCAATTAAAGCTGTGCTTAATCACTTCTTCTCTTGACTACTTTCTCAGATGCCTACAATGTATATTTCATTAGTACTTCTGATACACAAGGATTATTGGCACCATATTTTAGATCATAATTTTCCTTTTCCCTTTTCCTTTGGTCTAATTTTCCCTTAAAATTGTGTACCCAGCTTGCAATTTATTCATTTAGTTATTATGTCTAGTGAGTCTAGTAGTGCGTAACACAAAGTAGGAAATCTAAAAAATATTTATTGAATCAAAGGAGCACCTGCTAAGGTTTAAGAGATTAACTGTTCTCCTTCTATGCTCATCAGACTTACTTTGGCACTATGGTGTTGCATGTCAGAATTAACCTGGACACTCAAGCAATGCAGCAGCAATAAATATATGGATTCTGCTACAGGGTTCTTTAAAATTATTATTTGTTTATTTTGATTTTTAGCTTTAAAAAACAAAGTTTTAAGCAGTGTAAAACTGAGCAACTATTGATCACCTACTTAATGTTTCTGTAGTGAACCTGGCCAAACAGCCTCTTATGTATTTCAGGATTTTGAGATTGCCTATAAGAAAACTCAGCAAGAAAAGTTGTGAAATGTTTCCTCTGCTCCAGTTTTTCCATGCTCTTTGTCATTCTTTTGTTCATTAATCTTCCCTGTATCTCTGTGTTCAGAAATATTATCCACTTGACAATAGCCTGAGTGATTTCACTTCGAGTACAGCTAGGTCAGAACTTCCTCGCTTTGTCTTTGATCTCACCCTCTTTTTTCCAGTTTAACCTAGGAGCAGTTTAAGGAGGGGTTGAAGTTTAGACTGTGAAGTCACTTTGCCACCTCCCTGCTGGCTCTTTCTTTCCTGAGCCAACTTCATTGCAGGCTTTCTACTCAGAACCAGATAATGATTTTACTGTTTGTTGTTTTTTTCTTAAATAAATAACCTTAATATCCTACAATTCTGTAAAACTACTTCTTGCTTTCAGTCTGGCCCCAGTATGATAGTCCTTGATAGCAATGGATGACCGTTTTGTACTAATTGTGTCCCCTCCCTTTTTTCAACCTTTAATGCTCAACAAGAGACTCTGTCCCTGAATCTCTCTTGGGGATGGAAAAAAGAATGATAACTGTTTCATTCTATTCAATGTGAAATGCCATTCAGAGGCAGAGCAGGCCTCTTTGTCAAGTTCCCTTGGAGCATATCCTTGTAGAAACAACAGTTTTTACATGATGGTGGTGGGGCTGGGACTGCTCTCCCAAGGAGGCCTTCTGAGGCTTCTGTTGCAGGTTGAGCAAGTAACTCAGGAGAACTACTGGAGCACAAAAATTTGCATGGTGCAAATCTCATTTTATTTTAATATGAATAAGTAAGATATTCACATGGTTGAAATTCAAAAGGTACAAAAGAGCTGATAATCTCCCTCCTACCCTGGCCTCCTGCCACTTGGTTGCCTGTTTTTGAATCAAACCAGTTGCGTCAGTTTGTATAAAGAAGAAAAGAAGGTAAGAATGTACATTCGCTTCTGTTTACATAAAATATGCACACTGTTTTACCTCTTGTCTTTTCAACCTCATGGTTTATTTTGGAAATGGTTCCATGCCAATATATGACAAATTTATTTTTTATGGCTGCATACTAGTCCATTTTATAGGATTACTACCTTATTTCATCATATTCTATCTATGAAGGTTTTGTTTTACTGTTATAATAACTTTGAATATGTGATTTTATATACATAGATATGTATTTAGGAGGTCACATTCCTAGAAGTACTTGAGCAAATATATTTCCTTGGAAATTTTGAGACTGTTTTAATTTTATGCATATTTTTAAAAGAGAATGTTTATAATATAGTTATTTTAGAAGGGGTAAATAACAAAAAATAACATTATTTCCTTCTCTCCCTCTCCACCTTCAAGACAGGCCACTGTTGCTAGTACCCCTTTTGTGCCATTCCAGAGATTGAGCTTGAGTGGTATGTTGTGTTACGATAAACCCTTCCTGTGCTGACTCTTAGCTAGGAGTGATTTGCCTGTCCAGAACACAGCTGGCAATGTCTAGAGGCTTTTGTGATGTTGCAAGGGTGGAAGGCCATTTATGCTACTGTCATCTCATGGGTAAAAGCTAGAAATGCTGCTCAGCATTCATTATGAATAAGATATTTTCTCACAACAAAGCTTTATCTGGTTAATAGTGTCAATTTTGGGAAAATCTGTTTTTTAAGGACAAGAAGACTTTTCCAAGATGTTGATTTCAATAGATACAAGGCTTCACAGAAGCACTGATGTTAGAATAATTCTCTGCCTTCTCTTTTATCTACCTTCATCATGAACCATCATTGTTATGTATCTTGCCAGCAAGATCGATTATTTCAGTGGCATTTATTATTCCTAACTGGCATCTAGGATGACTACAAATATCGTGTCTGTACTTTGCTTATTCCCTCATATCCTCTGGTGTTTGCTGAGAAAGGGTACATGGAAAATAAATTTGGAGGAACTTTTAATTTCTAAAAACGACTTTATTCCATTCTTTTATTTGATTGGTGTTTTATGTTGAATTCTACAAAGGTAAAATTTATACATGTAAATACATATTACAAATTCTATATATACACATATATTTGCAGTGCTGGAGGATGAAAGAGGAAATAATTTTATCTCAAAATTTGAGGCCGTTTCTTCATTGGTCAAAGAGCTTTTGATTTTGGTTTTGAGAGTTATGTGTGACATTTTGGTGTTTATTTGTATGTAAACTTCTCCCAGGATGTTCTGAAATTTCCCACTGATGTATGTGATGTGATGTGAATTTACTTTCATTCAATGCATTGGGTTCTTGGTGGTCTCTTTTAATCTGGGCCTTTATTCTGGAGAACGTTCTTGAATAACTTAATTGACTTTTTTTCTTATTTTCTTTGTTCCTATTCTAGTATTCCTATTTAGATGTTGGAATATGTGGTGTGTTGGCTTTGCATCACTGTGACCAAAATACCTAATAAGAACAACTAGAGGAGGGAACGTTTATTTTGGCTCATAGTTTCAGAGGTTTAGTCCATGGTGGGTTGAGTCCATTGCTCTGGGAGTCAGAATATCATGGCAGAAAGGGATGGTGGAGGAGTGGCGCTTACCTCAAGGTGGGCAAGAAGGAGAGAGAGACAGACAGACAGACACACAGATACAGACCACAGGGAAGATGAACCCTTCCATGGCATGCCTCCAGACTCAAAGGACACCTGATATCCAAACCATATGTTGGAGATCACCTCAAATTTTTTTCTCTAACTCTTATCTTTAGTTTTTTTTTTTATTTATCTTTTTTCTTTTTTTCTTTCTTTCTTTTCTCTTTTTTGTACTAGGATTGAATGCAGGGGCACTTGACCACTGAGCCACACTCAACCCTTTTTTATTTTTTATTTTGAAACAGGGCCTTGCTGAGTTGCTTAGGACCTTGCTGGGTTGCTGAGGCTGGCTTTGAACTTGTGATCCTCCTGTCTCAGGCTCCTGAGCCACTGGGATTACAGGCATGTGCCACCGTACCTGGCACTGTTTTATTTTTTAATTTAAGACTTTTTTTCCTGAATTTTTGAAAATTCTATTCTGTTCCTGTCTCTAGCTGTATTCTCTCTCTCTTTCCAGATGATGAATAGGAGCATGCTTGTTTTTTGTTGGGTTTGATTTTAAGTTTTTATTTTGTTCCTTCCAAGTAACCATTTGCTGTTTGTTTCATCTGGGCTCTGTCTTACATGTTAGAGATTTCTTCTGCTGCTTTGTGCTCTTTAGTTGTCCATTTGTGGTTGTCTGGTTTGGAAGTTCTGAGTGTGTGAATTAGGCTTACTGAATTTCACTATTGAGTGGTTTTGTTGAACCCACTAGGGAACTCTAATGTCTTTTATCTTCAATTTGGGACTGTTTAGCTTCCCCGCAAAAGGAGCTTTCTACCTGTCATTTGTAGGGCTTTGTTGTTTGCATATGATCACTCAGTCTGCCTGTTCTGAATCCTCAGCTCTGGTATTCCTCTAGTCCAGAAAACTCCTGTGTAACCATCTACAAGAAATAAACCTCTAGACCTCCTACCTTCACTTCCGCAGAGGTGATCTCAGCTGAACCAGGCCTCTGATTGCTTCTCAGGCAGTTTTATGCCATTCTTCTTGTTTTAGCTACATACTTCCCTATGAAACCATCCTCTCTCTCAGTCATAGGAAACCTGTGCTTTAGATCCTAAACCACCTGTGGCTTTTGCTGTATATTGGGTTATTTCTTCTTAGCATTCCATAGTGTAAGTTTCAGGCCTTTTACCTCATTGCTGTTAAATAAGTTGCTATTAGTACATCTGCTTACCACCTTGAAAAAAATTATGGCTGATATTTCTCCTGCTTTCCCAGTTCTTATGGGTTTATGTCTTTAAAATGTAATTCCTACTGCAGTTTTAGTGGCATCTGGAAGGAGCATTCAGTGTGGGTCCAAGCTGCCATCTTAATTCAGAACTCTTTGCTGTGCAAATATTATTTAGAGATTTCATTATGAAAGTGTGCGTAGAGTTGGCCTTCTCTTTTCTCTTTTTGCTGCTACTATGTCCTAATTGAGATTCCCATTTTGGCCCCTGGAGCCTTAGCGGTAAGCTACTGGAGCTATTCCAAAAGCCAAACCAGGCTCCCAATTCACTGCATTGACAGCTGTGCTGATGGATGTGGCACTACTGCTGGTATGAGATTAGTTGGCCCGTCATGGGTTTGCTGTTGCTTTATACTCCTGACTACACTTTCCTTTAACTCACCTTTGATCCTAAGGAATGTGTGCATAATCTTTTTGAAAATGTTTGCTATGCCAATATTCTAGATTAATGTCTAAGAGCGTTTAGTGTTCTGAAGCTATGTGTTGAGGCCCATCCTCCAGGTGTCTCCTGCTTTGTGGCTTATAGGCCACCTTTGTTCAGGGACAAGTGCTTTCTGACTCCTTTTTATGGCTAAGGGGACACTGTATTTGTAAAGCCACTTGCATTGGCTGATCTTGAAGCCCTTCACAGTCTAAAACCATTCGTAATTTCAAGATGCTAAGGATGTTGGTCTCAGATAGAGATAATAAATGCTGGAGAACAAATCTGAATATGCAATGACGTCATTCCCTTACTCTCCCCTCCCAGGCCTCTCGCTTCTTGTTCTGCTTCCCCACAAACTTAATGACCATTAGTTATAGGTGAGATGTTGGCAAAATAGTTGTTTTTTTTTGAGCTGACTTTGATAATATTTTAAGGAAAACTGTTCTAGAATCTGCCTGTAAAATGGCCATTCAAGGCCTCTTCTCAGGGTTTTCTCCATAGATTTTTGCCTTTAAGGATTGTATGGTCAGGTTAGACATATACAGTTGCTTTGTGTTCCTAGCCACAATCTTTATATGCCAATAAGACTTTATGGACACTGTGATTTAATATAATATCTGCAAAGTTTTTTTTTTCACTTTCTTTCAACCATTTAAAAATGTGAAGCTATTTTTAATTCAAATTCTATACAAAAACTGGTGGTGGGGGTGCTGGGGTTGTGGCTCAGTGGTACAGTGCTTGCCTAACACATGTGAGGCACTGGGTTCAGTCTTTAGCACCACATGAAAATAAATAAAGGCATTGTTTCCATCTACAACTAAAAGAAAATTTTAAAAAAACCCAACTGTGGGATAGATTTGGCCCATGAGATATAGTTTTCTGACCCTGGTTTAAAGCTTTTGCCTTAGGAGGAGAATTGTTCCTCTTGTGTTGAGTTTTAGCCATGACATGATAAGTTGAATGTCTTGGTGTAAAAGCATTGTTTGGGGTATCCATGCTCCAGTTTTTGCCTTCTTGAGAGAGTTATTTAAAACAGATTGAAGCACTCCTAGGTGCCCCATTTGATATCCTTCTCTCCTTCCCCACTGTCCCCATTCTTCTAGACATGATTGATTTTTCTCCTAGGCACTTTAAAATAATTTCAACTTTAGAGTAATTATTATATACTATTCACTCTACTAATTGCTTAAGAGATGTGAATACAAATATAAAACAGAGCCATGATTTTCTGGCAGATAAGACACAGCTGAAAGAAATTTCTTCTTGACAAAGTTCACCTGGCGATGCCCATGCATGGGGCAGCGGTGTGGTCAGGTTTGGATGTCAGCAGAAATTGCGTAGGTATTTCCCCCTTATTTCATGTTGTGGGTGAGACATATTTTATATGTGCATTTATTCCCATCTGGGGGATGCCGGCAACATCAAAATAGTGAACAATAGTGTGCTACTTCAATTTTTTTTAATATTGCCACATTTTCACTACACTAGAGACTTCAGATACTCTGGCAATTTATTCATTAATTTAAACTTCTTAAACTTCCTTTGAAAGCTGTATTTCTTTGGCAAAGATAGATCACTACTTAGTAAAGATTTATGATTGAATGAACAAAGAATAAGGGGGAGGCTTAGGTGACAATGTCTATGCAGTGAATATAATACAAAAAGGAACATTAAAAAGAAAAAAATCAGTTTAAGGCTGGAGAATCAAAGAACAACACAATTATAGATTTCATGGTAGTAATAGTAAGTAATATAGTCTCAAATGAATACCCCTTTATTTCATAGATGGGATTGGCATTTGTGCAATATTCTTTAGTTAAATTTCAATTTATTGGATTTTTGCATCACTGCATATTGATCTATTGAATTTGTCACAGTGGCCTTGTTTTTACCTTGATGTGTTTAATACCTGCTGGATCAGAATGTCAATCAATTTAGGTTAATTTCATTAAGTTTGCTAAAGCTTTTTAAATTAAAGGCACTGCTGACATTACCAGTAACAAAATGTAAGTAACATACTCTCATATATTATTGTTCTAGAAAATATATTGGTAACATATATTCTCTTTGACCATTTTCTTACTTGGATTTTTAAATTCCCTTAATTATTTACAAGAATATAAATCATTTAACATTTAAAATTTTAATTATCTGCACGATCATTACTTAGTATTCTGTGTCAAACTTGAAACTCAGCATAGATTTCAGTTCTCACTGAATAGATTTCAATTAAACTCCTTCCATCTTTTCTTGGAGAGAAATGGATTATGTTTAAACAATCATATTATGCTTCCATTACAAATATAAGGTGGGGAGTGGTTCCTGACAAGTAGCCTTTCAGTCCTTTTCTTGTGCATTTTAAGTTTCCAGAGAGGTTGCAGTGCACTTGGCATTTATATGATATAAAATAATTGTTAAGATTTTTTGAGGAACATATTTTTCAATGAGCTCTGAAACATGCGATTCTGGAATTCAGCTTGCATGATTAACTGATTTTAGTAGCTATCATTAATGTAGTATTTATAAATATTGTTTGGAGAACTGTGGTTACATTTACCAAAGATAGAATCAAGAGGAAAACTGATAAACTAGTGCACCAGAACTTTTATTTTTTTAAAGAAGAGCAGAATACATTGTATCCAAAACCACTAGTGAATGCAGAAAGGAGAAAAAACAAAAACAACAAGTAAAAACGAATCCTCAAGCCTTCAAAAAATGATTATTTGACCACATTTTACTGCTTCATGGTATTGGTATATAGTCATTAGCACAGTTTTCTATGGGGATATTGAGCAAGCAATGTTTGTTATAGCATATGCTGATATAGAATTAAAGCGGTTTTAGTTATGTAAGGTTCAAATTATCTTTGACATATTTTCCATGTTACTTAGAAAATCCTACCTAAACATAGGACTCTTCTTTATCAGAGAGCCTAACATCAGATTTTAATCATAATTTGTACCCCCAGGGTTTTAGGTTTCCAACAGGCCACCTGTCTCAGACATTTGAAAATTCACAGGACAGATGGGAAGGTGAACGAACTTGTCCTTGGATAAAGAAATTCTTATATTACAGGAACGTTCACAGGGAGGGCTAGCCAATATATCACACACACGTAACCCTGCATTTCTCTAGTGTTCGGATATCATAATGGCACATTTCGCTTCAGTAGTATAAATACAAAATTCATCATTTATATACTATTCTTTTGTGGTCAAGAGAGAAAAAAATCATCATATTTGTTAAAACCTATTGTCCAGGTGATTCAGGAATCAGGAAATAGAGCTATATTTTATATTAACTTTCACAAATCTCCTCTTTGTGGAATGTGCAGCTTATAAAACTGTATATACTTGTGTTTAAGAAACCAGGATCTGAAAATAGGTTGCCTAGATTTGTATCTCTTCCCCAATACTAACAAGTTACCTTAGCAAGTTAACTAGTTAATATGTCTGTGCCTTACTTGTTTTATCTGTGAGATGGGGATTTTTTAATTTGTTCTTTTTAGATATACATGACAGCAGATTTTGTCACAGTTACAGAAAGTTGACTGACATGGCATATTTTTCATAGCAAACATTAAATAAGCTCAAACTCTCAGTTCCAGATGCTATTCTAGGCACTTTCTACATATTATGTTCATGCTCTCTTCACATATTATAGAGTTATTATACTAGTTATTATACTAGATTGTCTAGTTATTATACTAGATTGTTTAAACAATTTAGTTTTAATAATCTAGTTCGGATCCCATTCTTGTGGTTGTACCTGATGCAGAATTTCACTGGTGGTGTATTCATACATAAGATGAGGATTTTAATAACTCTATAGTATGTGAAGAGAGCATGAAGGAAGTGTCAGTGGCTGGTACTGTGAACAGTGGTTGATCTCCATTACTTCCTTAAATGGGCATTACTTAGGAACAGGTTAGAAAGTTGAATTCTCAGGGTCAACCTGAGAACTACTCCATCAGAAACTTCAGGTAGAGTAAGAATCTGTGTTTTAACAAGCCTTCCAGATGATTTTGATGCATGTGAAGCTTGAGGACCACTGGCTTACACATACGTTTGTTGGGAGAACCACTGTATTTGTCCTGGGTTCAAAGTAGAGCACCCTGCATTGATGGATGTTCCATTGGAAAAGGGGCACCCAAGAAATGTGTAAATAAGCATAAAAATGTAAGAATTTCAGGTGCCATAAGGCGGGAATGCCTTTAGGAAGGGCTCTGTAGCTGTCTGTTACAGCTCAAACATCCTATCCTAATATCCAAACTCTGAACTGCTCCAAGATCTGGAATTTTTTGCATGCTAAAATGGAGCCACTGTGACCTTATGTAACTTGTGTGACTGAACACAGTCCAGATGCAGGCTTACTAAAAACATTGCATAAAATTGCCTTTAGGTTATGTGTTTAAAATATATATTAAAAGTAAATGAATTTTATGTTTAGATTTGGGCCCCAATCTCCAAGATATCTCTTATGAATTGCAGATATTTCAAAATTTAAAAGAACGCCAGATCAGAGACACTTCTGGTCCTAAGCATTTTAGATAAGGAATACTCAATATGTACTGCAGACCAGGAAAAGCATTCTTGGCTAAGTCTTTGGTAAACTTTTTAAAAAAATTAGCGTAATTTCCTATTTTGTTTTGCATAGTAGCCCAATACTCAAATCAATAGTCATATATTCTCTATCAGCTGAGGCACCAAAGTCACCGTTAACTCTTTTTTTAAAAAATATTTATTTTTCAGTTGTATGTGGACAGAATATCTTTACCTTATTTTTATGTGGTGCTGAGGATCGAACCCAGTGCCTCATGCGTGCTAGGCGAGTGCGCTACCACTGTGCCATAACCTCAGCCCTGTCACCGTTAACTCTTAAGGTTGTGTTGTGTTGATAATAAGTGGTGAAGCACTTGCAGTTTGGAGGCTGTGGTTACTGATGGACCAAGTAAAACACTTTCTTATGGAATTATGGAAATCTTGTCAACTTCAGATTTTTCTCATTCAGAATTTAAATCAGTATCGTTAGTCTCTATTATATTGCCTGCTACTTGTGTTAATGTGTGCAGAATGTCTGATAATAGTAATAGATGACTAGCATTTCTTTCTTGACTATTAATTCTGGTTAGAAAAATCATCTCAACACATCAGATAAAGACAATACAATTTTAAGTGCAAAAGACAAGTTTTTAAAATAAAAAACACTCAACAATTTTAGACTTTTAAAAATGAAATTGTCATTTCAGTATTATAAATAGTAAAAAATTGTAATTCAATTTAACTCATACTATGACAAGACAGAAAATATGCCCAAGATATAAACCTTTCTTTCTTTAATATTTACATGATAAGTCAAGTATATGACATGAGAAACAAAACATATTTTTAAAACTAAGAATCCCTGGATTCAGATCCAGACCTCTCAACTGTTAATAAGTGATACCATGATCAAGCTTCCATTTCAATGTGCCTCTATTTCATTGCCTATAAAATGGGAACATAAAATTTGTCTTTCTGAGTTTATTAACTCAGTTTGCAATATTAAGGCCATTTAACCAGGTATATAGCAAATAGGTGGTCAAAAAGTGATGACTATTTTATTATTTCAGGTTTAGTGAAAACTCTGAAATAATAGTTTCATTAACTGCAAGTCAAAGAAAAGTCTGTGTGGGGGTCCTCCCAGCCAGGTATCAGTCTCCCCCCTCGGCCAGCGGGGAGGAGGGGATCCCCGGGAGTCCCCAACACGACGGCTGAGAAAGGTAAAGTCGTCCGGCATGCAATTACCACGCCCGAGCCGGAGAGTTCTGTCTTAAGCAGGAACTGATTTATTGAGGAGAGATACAAGCTTATATAGAGGAGGGGGTAGGTGTCTTATCTCTGAGCAAAGAATGCGGAAGCAGGATGCACAGGGACACTTAGATAGGAAAGTATCCATTGTCCATGTTTTGTCCACGAACACGGAAGCAGAGGTCAGCCAATAAGGGCGGGGTGATGGCTCTTCCAGGGCAGTGTGGCCAGGCCTGAGCTGGTAGCTCGGCACCATTCTATGGCATGCCCTTGTATATGTCCCCCACAGTCTGTACTTCTATCTATCTCTCAAGTATAGACTCTATTATTTCCAAGGATTATGACTCCATTTTCCTTTTTTATTTTCTAAAAGATCCTCAAAACTTAGAAACTTCTCTGTGGCCAAGTCAACCTCCCACAATAGTAAATTCCTCCCTCTGTTTTCAGTTTCACCTTTGAGATTCCATCCTGTGGCCACTGGCTGGCCAGCATTGTGCCCTATTTCTTTTCCAGGTGGAATACCCTGTGTTTCTGCAACTGTTGTGTTTTGTTCCCTCACCCACCCAAATAGCTTTTATTGTAATGAATATTGAAGGAATATGTTTTTTGAGCATACTTGGACAAATTCAAAGTTGAATTAAATAGACAGAATTACCAAATGGTGGAGAGCAAGGGAAAATCACAAGCAATTCAGTATGTGTTTATGCTCTGGCTAGTTCATGGTCATGCAGCTATGGTACTTCAGCTCTTCGTAATCAAGTGTGAGAATCTTAAGCTCATTTAAATGTACTCTCTAGATCTAATAAAGTCATCTCCCCAGGTTAAACTCTTAATATTTCCTGTGTAAATTAAAAATATTAGAAGGAGGAGTATCATGAAGATGAGCACATTTACTAAATGCCTACTATGTGGCAAGCACTTTCCAAGGTGTAATATTTATGAGTTTTGACTTTTCAAACCTTCTAAGCTTTGTAATAGTCTGTCCATGTCCTAGATGTAGATAGCAAGGATCTGAGATATTTAGTAACCTGTCCAGGTTTACACAGCTATTAAAAGAAGTTAAAACCCAGGTTGTGTGATCCCAAAGCCCAAGTTCTCTATTACTGTATTCTAATCAACAAATACTATGTACCTCGGAAAATAAAGGTCAAGAATGAAAATACTAATGCAGTGATGTGACATTGCACTTGGTCTGGTAATATATCTTTAAGTACTGGTCCTACAGTCTTGAAGTAGTACATCTGCTTGTGAATAGAAGCAGCAAGCTCACGAAGGACTCTTCTAAAGTTTAAGAGTGTAGTGAGAAGTGTTATCCTTGCAAACAGCCTTTGATCTTAGATCATTTGGATTGTTCTAGTGTTGTTAGATACTTGTTCACTTATAATCTTTGAAAAGTAAAGTTTTCATTAGAGAAATGTTCCAAAAGTCTAGAATTATAAATCCCCAAGTACTCACATCTGGGTTCAACAATTAATATTTTTCTAATCTTATCTAACCTCTATTTCGTTTTTGTCTACCTGTGTTATTTTCCAGCAATTCCAAACACCATTTCTTTACATTGTAAATATTTTCACGTACCTTCTCACTCATGAGGACATTTTTGTTTACATATCCCAAGGCCATTATCACTCTTAGAATTAACACTGACTATTTAATCTGATCTTTACAAAATAAGAAAGCTAAGCACAACTCTTTCAAAAACGATGAAATTGGCCTCTATGATTACAATGTGCCTGGATCTAGTTTCTATTTCCTTTTAGATTGGTCTTTTTGACTTTATTATCCAATGGCTACCGTTTCGGCCTCTGTCGAAAAGTAGTAACTCAACATCTCAACTTCTTGCTTAAAGAGAAAAAACAACAACAACACCAAAAAGCCAGACCTAGGAGAAGTGTCTACAGGGCAACTGACTTGGAAAGCTGCTTGACAGAACTGCTCTTTATTGGTCCCTGTGGTGGCAGATGGTATTAAATCTGTACATGTGTCAGAAACATTATTTTTCAAAAGTTTACTCTGATGTTTTCCCCCAGACATCATCAGATGTAGGTTTTGTCTTTATAAATTACAGGTAGATTCGAGCATGGCATAGACTTTGGACAAACTTCCATCACTCAGCAGGCCGTTTCTTGAGCTGGCAGAACTGGCTACTAGGCATCCTAGGTAGAAATTCTAGAAAAATATGGATCTTTGAAATCATTAGTGTGGCCAAAGAAAGAGGAAGTCCCAGTGACACCTCTTAAAAATCATGAAAAACTTACCAACCACCCTCACGTTTTAAAGAGAGTCATGCTGTATGAGTTTGGCTTGAAATCCTCCACACTCCTCATTCATTATTTAGTCTTATTTTACTTTGTTCAGACAAGCTATCTGGCCTATTGTGAAGCTTCACACAGCCAATTACCTCAAGGTGTTTAGTTCATTCATTATTTAAAGCATAAATCTTGTACAGGTTGTCCATTGACGACCCTCTGAGTAGATGTGGTTAATGCCTTTCATCCTGGCCGCCTCAGTCAGTGCTCACAGACCTACCTGCTGAGCCTGGCAGGCCAGGCGAGGTGCCGGAGCATGTAAGATACCAGAGGTAATTGCACTTTACTTTCTGTTTAAGGGTACATGTGAAGAATGTGCACAGAGTAGCAGATTCTGAGCTTAAATTTAAAGGGAAAGAATCTTTCATTTTAAATACAGTATTTCTATAGAGACTTTGTTGAAGTAGACATTTTAGCTATTGTCATAGGCAGGGTATTGAGCTTAGAAGTTTCTTTAGAGTGGGCTATAGTAATCATGTTTAAGAATACTGGTATGGAAGAATCATCTTTCAACTTTGCATCAGTGTCCTTGAACCCAATTTTTCTTTCCTGGCTTACTTCAGTCTTGTGTCGTGATACCTAGGGTCAGTATGAATGACTTGGAAAAAGAGGAGCTTAAGTAATGTGCTGATTCCACTGATGGGCTTACACGCCATTAAGAGTCTCTATCCTGTACCGAATGTGCCAGGTATTTAACTGGGGACTGGTACTAATTTCAGAGCTAATACTGAGCTGTTCCACATCAATGCTTTCAGCAGGTGGCTTGAACTGACAGTGTAAAGAAAAAAGTGAGAGAAAATTACCATTGTACTTTAGAATTTCTCTGATTGAATTGACTGATTATACTGTCAAAGGAGCATTGGGAAGCTGGCAGGGTTATGGGCAGTAAAGAAATGACAGAATTCTTTTTAGAAAGAGCTTGTCTGTTGGTTTTTGCACAGCCAAATATTTCAAAATGATAATAAGGGTTGATGTGAAGTTTTAATTCAGTACTTGTGAAAATCCATGTGTTCTCTGATTTGTCTTTTAAAGCAGACAATTGTATAAGGAGAGCTGATGGTTTTCTTATTACATTTTCTTTTCTACAGTAAGGTATTGAACCACTCTATTCAAATTCCACCAATAAATGTGAAACTATGTGTTATGTTTGCAAGGAAATTTTATAAAGATTTCAATTTTGCTTAGAAGCTTTACTTATTGAAAAGTAGAATATCATGTTCAAAAATAGATCTGTTTGAAAAGAAATAGTTCGAAAGACTTGCAAAAAGAGGAGCTTTAAGTAATATACCAAATCCACTGATGGGCTTACATGCCATTTAAGTCTCTGTCCTACACAAAATGTGCCAGGTATTTAAATGAGAACTGATACCATTTTCAGAGCTAAGAGTAGTGTCACAAATGTTATTCTCTGTTACCTTCTAAATTAATGCGTATTCATTATAAGATTCTACTTTTGAAAAAAATATTTTAAAATACTATTTAATGAATAGTGTTAAAAATTACAGAGATGGAGTATCCTGGTTGCTATTAATGGAATGATAATAGTAACTAATACTTATTGAATCCTTGCTACTTACCAGGAACTGTACCAAGGGTTTCGTAGCATTTCATCTACTCTTCATAATAAGTAAAGTTCTCTTTGTAACCCTGTTTTACCGATGAGGAAATCAAGGCACAGTGAAGTTGAGAAACTTGACTGAGTACAGAGCTAGTAAGAGGCAGAGCTGAGGTCCTCACTCAGAACCTAGTACTTGTCCTGCAGTAACTCAGATGACAGAATTTTTCCTGTCAATTCACTGAATTCCTTCTGTACTGGTGACTGGGAATTAATACAATAATTTCCCTTTTCATGATTATCACATTAGGGATTTAATAGGACTTTGATATAGAGCCATGAGAATCCTTAAAGGAAAAGTTTCAAATCTGGAAAAAAATGTATTGAAGTATTCTATAAAAAGTATAAGAAAAACAAATTTAGCAGAGTGAAGTTAGGTTTTGGGCAGAAAAAAGAAAATCAGTCAGAATTAATGGGTCAGCATTCATCATTTGTTCAACAAATACTTATTGTACTAGGTGCCAAGCATTGGGCCTGGTCTGTCGGAAAGCCCTGGGTGATTTATTTTTGTTGGGTTGACTCCCTGGTGGGATTATTCACAAACAACCTTTCCATGTAAATAGGAAACTTTAATTGCAGAAGAGAAGGGTTAAAGTCTTTCTGGTTGGACTATGGTGTGCGAATTTTGTTTCATTGCATAATCTAGCAGGCTGTCCTCGTATTATCATTATTCTGATGCAGTGTAACAAACCAGCAGGAAACTGCATTCCATGGGATTTCTATGGGGACTACAGAGAATTCGTTCCAATGCTTACAGAGCAGCCGCTTGTAGCTTAAAGTAGCTTCAGGGCTAATGTGAGGAGCTGTGCAGCTCTGCTTCCTACTGAACTGTAAAACTAAAAGCATGTGTAGTGTAAATAAAACAATGTCAGTGGAATTGTTGCTAATCTGGAGGCCTTATCAGGGCATTGGTTAACAGTTTGTTTTTGTTGAATGAAGGGAAAAGGCAGGGAATTTGAAATATCATGACACACTGAAACTGTGAATATGTTTCTTTTCTTGGTTTAAAACTTCCCCCTTCTGTCTGTCTGTCTGTCTGTCTGTCTCTCTCTCTCTCTCTCTTGTGGTTCTATTGGAGGTAAATTGGAAAGAAAGAATGTACTTCATTAACCCCACCCATATCTTTTCCCAGAACAACTGGCAAGCAAAGTGACTTTCTATAACAAATTTACTCAGCCTAGCTTTAGAGAGAGTAAAAGAATCCGTATTCAGGGATATGTTTGTTTAATTTCTACCTTCTGTCTATATTGTGCAAATAACTAGTGTCTCTCATCCCCAAAGGGTGGTTAGCAGTACTTCCCTTATGTTAGAAGAATTGTCCTATCTTCTTTAGTGGCACTGACATATTTCATGTCAACCAACCCACACTACTGCACAAGATTCTCTGTACTCTTTTTCACTGCTGCCTGGGCTAAGGTGATAATGATCTGCCAGGCTGGCTTCAGTGGCCCACAACCTGTGAGTATCCCAAGGCCCAGTGCTTAGTTTAATTCTCTGCTGTCATACTCTTGAAATTATTAATAATGTTTAATCAGGGGGCCCCATCTTTTTGTTTTGCACCAGACTTTACAATTCATGTAGCTGCTCCCCACCATTTTCAAAGGTTGCATTCTTCGACCAGCTCAAATGTTGCCTCAGCCATGAAGCATGAAGCCTTCTAGTTCTTCCATAGACATTAGCATCTCTCCCTTTTGTGTGGACCTTGACTATAGCTTGAGTTTGCCATGTGCACATTTGTCTTTCTTAGTACGTGGTAGGCTCTCAGGGAAGGGCTAGCATCTTCTAAAATCTTTATATTCTTTTCTCCGTTTCCTATCCCAGTGCCTTTCAGTGTTCTGTAAATGCTTGTTGAATTGAATTAAATAATTTGCCCTTTTATTTGATAGAGTAAGGAAATTTACATTTAATATAAGGCCCCTTTGATAGACATATTGCCTTCATTTCAGTTCTCTTCTGATGTAAAATTATGGTGCTGATTTCCATGGAATGGCAAATGGGATGAGATGGTACACTTTTGATTCTGTCTCACTTATAAATTTGGGGTGGAGAAAATATAAATGAAATCATTTCACTAATTTTAAGACATTTAAAGAGTATGGAAATTGAGCTTAGGAAGAAAAGGTTAACTAAGGTTAAAGCGAATGCTTTTCATTTCACTTAGCATATCACTAAGTGGAGATTTAAAGGCAGTGTGCTCTCTTCTCACCAAACTTCCCCATGCTGCTCCTGGATTTCCTTTTAACATAATTTAAGTAAGACATTGTAATAGTTTAAATCATTTTAATTCTGCATGCTTCACAGGGGCTATTTTCATATAAGGAACATTTTATAATATAGTTCCTTGAATCTCTTAGAAGCCGCTTGTAGCTTAAGTTTTCCAAGAATTTTCAATGCTTGGAGTCTACATAGAATTAGAACCTTGGTATTTTAGAAACCTGTCTATAAATAACTGACCTTGTTTATTAGCTACAAGAGAGTTGGCTCTACCATAGAGAGTTTTAGCAGAGGACACATGAACAGCTTCAGAGCTTCTAAAAAATCTCTTGAACTATATGGAAAATGTATTTCGAGAGCATTCAAATCTGTTGGTAGAGGGCTCCAAAAGCAGCTTTGTAACGTATTCAAGACAAGCTAAGAGCCAAGATAAGAATGAATACATACTCACACATACATTATAAAGGTAAATCTAATGGTCAATTGAAGACCAACTCTTGTTGAACTTAGATTATACTGTTGAAATCTGCATTTTCCGGGTTGTGAAATGTTATTTCCATTGAACATCATACCATTATTTTTCTGAAAGTAGAAGATATTGCTTGTTTTCATAAATGTACATTTATGTACTAGTATATAGATTAGAGTCTTAGGTCCAGAAATTGTTCACTTTTGGGTGCATATGTGACTGCTTCTTTCAGAGGAATTAGGTGAAAAAAATGCCATAATGCTACATGTTAATATGAGACAATTGTTTATGGCTACATTGGGAAGAGAACCTTGCCTACTTCCAGCCAGTGTTATTCTTGAATATGGGAAGTTTAAGACATATTTGTGGTATACCTGTGCAGGGAATAATATGCTTTTTAATAATGAAATCTTGCTTAGAAATAAACAAAGCAGCTCTGGGAAGATTCTATTCCCTTGGAGGTCTGATTGCCCTAAAGAAGCTTAACACAAGCCAGAGATTCTTGTGCATCTCGGGGATATGGAATGGAGAACAGTGACAGTCTTGCCTGTTTTTAATGGCTTGCTCTTCCATTTGGCATCCTTTTCCTTATGTACTCTATCTTTCTCTGCTGATTTCTGGACTCTGAGAACTTATGAGCAGCGCAGCTTAAGAAGAGCTCAAGATCTCATATAGAAAGAAACTCATTTTAGGGCTGGGGTTGTGGCTCAGTGGTAGAGTGCTTGCCTTACATGTGTGAGGCACCACATATAAATAAAAATAAAGGTCCATCAACAACTTAAAAATAATTTTAAAAAAAGAAACTCAGTTTAGACTCACTTGCTAAGATGTTCATTTGGAGGTATTTCTCTAAAACTTGCAAATTTCCAAGCTGGATGACCTGAAAATTAGCAACTCTGGAATTGTTACAGTTCTCTTCAATCTATTTTAAGAGCATTTATTGTATGTTAAGACACAACTCTAGGCACTAAAGGGTGCTTGAAGATGAACAAGACTAGCCCTTTTTCTTGAAGAGCAGATAAGATCGTAAGGGAAATAATGACAGGAGATGTATGACCCCACCAGACATCCTCAAGTAGAACACCTTGAAGACCCGGGAATCACAGTGTGTCAAAGACATGAACCTGCTTGAAAAGTAAAGCAATTTGTGATTTTTAAGAAGGCTTTTAAGTTTACTTGAAATCATTTCGAAGTTGGAGCCTCTAATAGGAATCACCATAAAGATCATGCAGGATAGTTCTTATTAGCTGACTGCTTCTTAGTTCTTCCATTGCTGTCTCTATACTGGTCTATAGTTCCTTGATGGGACCCAGTTGGCACAGAAGATGCTTTCTGACAGCATTTGTCTCCTTGATTCCTTCCATTGGGTCTTTGTTTCTTTCTTTTCCCCATTTCTCATCCAAACCCCACTTCTCCCTTTGTTTCTTGCAGTACACCTTTGCCTTTCCCCCATTCCCTCCCAGTCATGATTTTCCTTTGGAAATCTTTAACTCCTAGGCAGTCTTAACCTCCAAGAAAGTAAAAATTGAGTCTTCCTCAAAGAGTGTTGTGGTAAATACTGGCCTTTCCTATTGCACTATGAATTGAAGAAACGCTGTGACTTAGGATGATTTTCTTAATGAATTATTTGTTTTTTCAAAATTATGTTTTAGCTACGCTTGAAAACTTAATAAGACAGCATTTCAGAAGATTTTTTAAAATTTTTTAGTTGTTAATCTTTTTATTTATTTATTTATTTATCTATCTGTCTATTTATTTATTTATATGCAGTGCTGAGGATCAAACCCAGGGTCTCACACATGCCAGACAAGTGTTCTACCACTGAGCCACAACGCCAGCCTGTATTTCAGAAGTTTTGTAGCCCTCTGGTGGAGTATCAAGAGAATCTATAACGGACTAATAGGATGATCTGGATTTTGACTTATTTTCAAAATGGTGGAATAATACCTTTTAAATTTTTTGTAAACAATTTTTGTTCACTGATCTATGGCTGAATATCTCATTTTTTAAAAAATATTTTTTAAAAATGTTTTCTGGTGCTGAGGTTTGAACTCAGAGGTACTTTACCACTGAGCCACATCCCCAGTCTTTTTGAATTTTTTTTTATTTTCAGACAGAGTCTCATTAAGTTGCTTAGGGGCTTATTAAGTTCCTGAGGTTGGCCTCAAATTTGGTATCCACCTGACTCAGCCTCCTCAGTCACTGGGATTACAGATGTGCTCCTTCATAGCTAGCTCAATATTTATTTTTAATACTGAATATTTTTCCATTGTTTTGAACAACTGTTTCCAAGCTGAGAGAGTGATTAAAGTATAGAATATTTTAAAAATTTTGCCTATACATCCCATTTTTGTTAGGATTTTATTACATGATGATTCACAGAAATTTAAAATTAAGGTGGGCGCAAATAAGAAATTTGTAGGCTATGAATATAGACAGACTGCCAGAGTTCTAGAGTGCTGTTCTACATCTAAGTTATGCAAATGAGCAGTCATAAGCCTCTATATGAAAGCAATTTGATGTTGAAGGAGGAGCAATGAATTAAAGTGAGACCTAAGTTTTAGTCTCAATTCTGTGACCTTGTAGATGTGATAGTCCTGCTTATCCATGGGGGAAATACATTTCAAGAACCCCCAGTGGATGCTTGAAACTACAGATAGTACCAAACCCTTTTTATATATACTTTTTTTTCCTGTACATACATATACAAATTTAATGCTTTTTCATCTTAACTAAGGACTATCATATTCTACTGGGGTAACCTTTGCAGTTCCAGGTGTGGTAGCAGAGCCTGCATAATTTTCTTTTCCATGTACAATTTCTCAGAAATTTGTTCTTCCTGTGACTCTTAGGAAATGATTTTTTTTCTTTCCTTATTAAGTGAAGAACTTTTCCCTTTTTCCTTAATCGAAGCTTCTGTTGGTCATACCCAATTTCCAGCATCACTACTGTTAAACTTTGGGGCCATTATTAAGTAAAATAAGAGTTACTTGAACACAAGCACTTCCATTCTTTGACAATTGATCTGATAATTAAAGTGGCTACTACATGACTAATGGGTGGGTAATGTACACAGTTTAAACATGCTGGACAAAGGGATAACTCATGTAGAGCAAGATGGCATGAGATTTTATCACACATAATTTAAAAGAATGGCACATAATTTAAAACTTATGAATTGTTTATTTCTGGAATTTTCCATTTATTATTTTTAGAATACAGTTGACCACGGGTAACTGAAAACACAGAAAAGGAAACCATGGGGCTAATGAGGGACTATTGTATATAATTATGAGGTGATCATAGCAATTTTTTGGAAGATTTTTTTTCACATCAGTGAAGGGTAGCTTAATATATAACTTCTAACATCTTATAGTTCATGGTTTGGGGATTTTTGATATTATAAAAACTGAAAAATCATACTTTATGGGATCCTTCACAGGAAAATGCATATTTATGGTAACTTGAAAATGTAATTAGATAAATTTTTAAAAAACACTACTAGTATGCTGAAAGTTACTTGAATGTAAGAAATTTTTATTTTCCTTTTTCTATTCCCAGTATGCCACAACACCTGATGTATTGCAAACATTCAAAAACTATTGACTGAATGATTGAAAAACAATTTCTAACATCTCATCCAAAAATTAAAAATTGCATTCAGCGTAGATTTGTTAAATAGAATTCAACTTGTTTCAAAAGTTGTTTGTTTAAATGGACTTAATGTTTAGTTTGTTACCATATACCATTTCCCTAGTAGATCTTGGGTGATAGTTTAGGTTATATATAATTACTTACTTTCAAAAAAAAAAAAAAGAATTTATCATCTATCATGTAATTTTACTCAGAGATAGGTTTACTTTCCTAACATATCAAATTATATTTTCCTAACAGATCAAAAAATATGAGAAATGTTAATGTTTTGAAAATTAGTTATCTTCATTTTTATGTCATCTGGACTAAAAATTGAGGAAAAGAAACTAGATAGTAACTTACTCCTTTTATATCTCTGTAATTTCATGCATATATTAAGCCATTTAAAATATTTAAAATATCTTCAGACTTGGTAATTGCTAGGTTGCATTTTATTTTTTCTTTTGAAAAATTACACTAAAACTAGAATATAGCCAGCTGAGTTTCATCATCAACATCTAGCAACATTTATGTGCCAAGTTATGAACTTCTAGATAGTAGAGTTTAAAATAGCAATGATGCCACTATAATATTAATGATAAATGGCATACATTTGAAACATTTAAAAATGATCATAGCCTTAAAACCAAAAAGAGCTGGAAAATATTAATGGTATAGGAACTGTCCTGTGTGGTTCTGAATTATGCATAGCAGGGAAGATAGAAAGAGATAAATTACATAATAAATCAAAGTTCACATGGTATATTGTTTATTTTTTTAAAAACTACACAAACTTTCTGTTTATGCAGTGTGTCAACTATTGGGGAAAAAAAGATGAATAGTTCCAAATTCAGATTTATTCCAAGAATGAATATTTAGCATGCAGTGGTGTCATACTGAATGTAGGAAAATAATTACTGTGTATGTTTTACCATGAAGAAGTCTAGGAAAGCATTGACTTTTTTATACTTTGAATGTGCTTTTATTCTGCAGTCTATTTGTATGCTTTGTCTCTTTTTGATTTGTAAAAGTCAGGTATTTTAGTCCCCCTTTCAAAAACTGTTTTGCAGTAATATCATTCAGTGATTACATAAGATTATACGAAGGCAATAATTAACATGAAATATTTTTTCTTGATAAATCTATTGTATTAAAACATGGTGATTGCAAGAACATTACAAACATCGGGAAATGTTATTTGATGAATAGAAATTGCTTGCAGAATCTATTGACAAGTAGAAAAAAATGAAATTCTAAGCAAATGCCTACCTAGTGGTGATTTAAGTGGCTTGCATATATTTTGCAGATGTGGTTTACTATAGAAATACTGTGTTATTTTTAAGAGTTAATAACTAGTAGATTTAATTAATACTTCTGTAAACAGCCCTGAAATAAATACTTCTGCTCTCATTGTGGCCAGTGGTGTAGGATTCCTATTCATTTGGTTTGAATCCTAATTGGAATAAGGTACGCTCCCTGTTTGTATAAATATGTCAAAATAGACTCTACTGTCAACTAAAAAGAGCAAATAAAAATGCCATTTTAGCCATCAGTATGTCTTTTTCTATATACTGTACATCAGTTTGCCCTAGTCAAAGCAACCTAGGACTATTGTGATGCTTATGAAGGATTCTATAACTTAAAGTTAGTGTCTCACATTACAGATAGACAGAGACCTGGTATGGTTGTCATTGTGATGATTATTTACCTCTAAAGTGAGATACATAGATGCCAAATAACTTTTTCCTGGAACAAGTTTTAAAATGGCATCATTGACCATTGCTATATGCATTCCATTCATTCATTACTTTCCATTGGGTACAATGAGCCAGAGAAAGGAAAATATGAATGTATGTCTTTCATCTCTCATTTTTCCATAGGGTTCAGTTGGTCCCTTGCTTCTGTTGATATTTTGATATGCCCACTCACCATTCTGTTTAGTAGTTCCTATCAAATCATTTGTTGCTCATCTGTTCTAGGAGTCTGTTGACCTCCTCCCATGCATGATCTTTAAAGAAAAATCAGAGGCTAAGTGGGAATTCTTGAAGTGAGGTGGGGAAATGATTAAAGCTTGTAAGAAAGAGAGTGGAAGCAAGAAAGTTAGTTCAGAATGGAGTAGAGATAAAAATGTTGTTTGTTTGTTTGTTTTGTTTTGTTTTTTGGTACCAGGGATTGAACTCAGGGGTACTTGACTTCTAAGCCACATCCCCAACCCTATTTTGTGTTTTATTTGGAAACAAAGTCTCATTGAGTTGCTTAGCACCTGTTGCTGAGGCTGGCTTTGAACTCATGATTCTCCTGTCTCAGCCTCCCAAAGTGCTGGGATTACAGGCATGCACCACCACACCCGACAAGATAAAGAACTTTATGGAAGGATGGGGAACCAGCAGTGAGGGTGGTATTTGAAGTTGTATGTTAGAGTGTCCATGGTGGGAAGATGAAGGGAAACATATGGAGGATCATGGCTAAAACCTTTAATTAACCTCATGGTCTACTGACTGGCTGATTTCATGTGACTCATGTAACCAATAAGAGGAAATAAAACATTTGGGGAAAAGTATGCTGTCTTTGTGGCTATTTTAGTGGTGTAGATATATCCTAAGATTATGGAGTTTTTTCCTCTGATAGTTATACAAAGATTTTTTATTTCTAGGAACTGATGAAAGAATTGTAATTGACTTGATGTGTTTGACACATATTGACTGATGTAATTTAAAATATGCATGGTAAAGGCAAAATGATTGTGTATTGTAAGATTATGCCCAATACCCCTTTTTCTGTCAAATTTCTATTGTGCTTTTCTAGCATTTGAAGGGTTTTCATTTGATGAGATATTTATTGCCTAGATTTTTAGAGTGTATAGGGTTTTTGTTCTTTTTCTTCCTGAAAGTATTATTTAAAAGATCTTGTTTGTACAAAACTATTCTCCATTTCTTTGATGTCATATTGAACAAACAAAAACTGAAACTTGACTGCTCAGAGACTTTTTCCCCCCATTAAGAAGCATATCTACTTATTTCAAAGGGAAACAAAATAAAATGGAAGAGGTGTTTAGATGCTTTTTATTCATAGTGTTAAAAATGGTTAAAGGAAGAATTCACATTTTTTCCTTAACACAATGTAACAAGCAATTAACTTTTTGGCATAGTGATAAATCTGCTTCTCTAAGAAGGTGTTTTGTGTTTTAATAAGTGGCAATGCATGCTAGTATATTCATTTTTATTGAATAGGTGAGTGGAAAAAAACAAGTGAATTTAATTTATAAGGTATCGCCTTGGGCTTATTGAGATTTTACATACAGTATCCCAATGGGACCATATCACATTCAACAGAGTATTACTTTAAAAAAAATGATTCACAGCAAATCATCTTAAAATATCTCAGTATTTGTGAAATGTCATTTTAAATTTAAACTTAAAATCAGAAATTCTTAGTTATGGTAAGTCAGTAATGATAGAGTATGGTTCCAAAACAACACTACCAAAAACATCAAAGCTAGTTACCTAAAGGCAGAACTTTTAAAAGTTCTTGCCATCATTTGTTTATTCATTTATTCATAAATTTGCTTGTTTGTTCACTCATTTGACTTTATCGCGTGCCTGTTCTATTTTTAGAGGGCTTAGATAGGTTTTAGTATTTCCCATCTAGAAACTTAAATGTAGTTATGATTCATATGCTATTAATGAAGACAAATACTGCATGCTTAGCAAATTATGATAAAAATTATGAAATTTTGGCTATACCATTTTTTAAAAATATTTTTTTAGTTGGTATGAAATACATACCAACTAAAAATTTGCCATTTTAACCATTTTTAAGTAGATAATTTGGTGGCATTTACTACTTTCACAATGTTGTACAGTCATCACCATGATCTATTTCCCAAAGTTTTCATGATCTTAAACAGAAACTCTGCAATCATTAAGCAATAACTTCTAAATTCCCCCTTTCCCTATCTCTTAATAATGTCTAATCTGTTTTTTGTCTCTATGAATTTGCCTATTCCAGAAGATTTCATGTAAGCAGACTTATAAAAGGCATATCCTTTTGTGTCTGTATATTTCATTCAGGTTGTAGCATGTAATAGAACTTCATTCCTTCTTATGGTTGAATAATATTCCACTGTATATATATAGCACATATTATTCATTCATTTATCTGCTGATGGATTCTGGCATTGTGTATAACTTGTGGATGGTATAAATGATATTGCATTGAACATTGGGATGCAAGTATCTATTTGATTCCCTATTTTTGATTCTTCAATTTGGGTGTATACCTAGAAGTGGAATCAGTGGATCATAAGGTAATTCTATGTTGAAGTATTTTGGGAACCACAAAACTATTTTTCACACGTGTCATATGATTTTACATTCCTGAGAAGCAATATAAGGAGGTTTCAATTTCTCTGCATCCTTACTGACACTTTTTTTGTTCATTTTTTTAAATTATAGCTACCTTATTGGATGTGAAGGTAGATAGGAATTTTATTTGGAATTTATTAATGACTAATGATGTTCAGCATCTTTTTATGGATATTATGGCCATTTGTATGTCTATTTTTAAAAATTTATTTATTTAAATGCATTTCAAGTCATATATAGAACTCAATGTTTCCATTTCTCTGGTTGCAAACCAGATAGAGTCACACCATTTATGTCTTCATACATGCACCTAGGGTAGTGATGACCATCTCATTCAACCATCTTTACTACACTCCTTCCCTTTTCCCTCTCCCCTCCTCCCCCCTGCCCCATCCAGAGTTCCTCCATTTCTCCTATGTTCCCCATTCCCACCCCCCTTATGTATCAACATCCACTAATCAGAGAGAACATTAGGCATTTGGTTTTTTAGGATTGACTTCACTTAGCATAATGTTCTCCAATTCCATCCATTTACCTACAAATGCCATAATTTTATTCTCTTTTGTTGCTGAATAATATTCCATTGTGTATATGTACCACAGTTTCTTTATCCATTCATCTATTGAAGGGCATCTGGGCTGCTTCCACAGTTTTGCAATTGTGAATTGCGCCGCTATAAACATTGAAGTGGCTGCGTTACTGTAGTGTGCTGTTTTTAAATCTTTAGGGTATAGGCCAAGGAATGGAATAGCTGGATCAAATGGTGGTTCCATTCCAAGTTTTTTAAGGAATCTCCACACTGCTTTCCAGGTTGGTTGCACCAGTTTGCAGTCCCACCAGCAATGTTTGAGTGTGCCTTTTCAGCACATCCTCGCCAGCACTTATTTTTTGTTGCTGGTATTTTGGATAGCTGCCATTCTGACTGGAGTGAAATGAAATCTGAGAGTAGTTTTGATTTGCATTTCTCTAATGGCTAGAGATGTTGAACATTTCTTCATATATTTGTTTATTGATTGTATATCTTCTTCTGAAATGTTTCTATTCAGCTCCTTAGCCCATTTATTGATGGGGTTGTTTGCTTGTTTGGTGTTAAGTTTTTTTTAATTCTTTATATATCCTGGAGATCAGTGCTCTATCTGATGTGTGTGTGGCAAAAATTTGCTCCCAGAATGTAGACTCTCTGTTTACCTCGTTGACAGTTTCTTTTGCTGAGAAGAAGTTTTTAGTTTAAGTCCATCCCATTTATTGATTCTTGTTTTTATTTCTTGTGCTATAGGAGTCTTGTTAAGGAATTCAGGGCCTAATCCAACATGATGAAGATTTGGACCTACTTTCTCCTCAATTAGATGCAGTGTCTCTAGTCTAATTCCTAGGTCTTTGATCCACTTTGAGTTGAGTTTTGTGCATGGTGAGAGATAGGGGTTTAGTTTCATTTTGCTGCATATGGATTTCCAGTTTTCCCAGAACCATTTGTTGAAAAGGCTATCTTTTCTCCAATGTATGTTTTTGGCACCTTTGTCTAGTATGAGATAGCTGTGTTTCTGTGAATTACTCTCTGTGTCTTCTATTCTGTACCATTGGTCTACATGTCTATTTTGGTGCCAGTACCATGCCGTTTTTGTTACTATAGCTTTGTAGTAAAGTTTAAGGTCTGGTATTGTGATGCCTCCTGCTTCACTCTTCTTACTCAGGATAGCTTTGGCTATTCTGGGTCTCTTATTTTTCCAAAAGAATTTCATGATTGCCTTTTCTATTTCTATAAGAAAGGACTCTGGGATTTTAATTGGAATTGCATTGAATCTGTATAGCGCTTTGGGTAGTATGGCCATTTTAATAATATCAATTCTGCCTACCCAGGAACATGGGAGGTCTTTCCATCTTCTAAGATCTTCTTCAATTTCTTTCTTTAGTGTCTTGTAATTTTCATTGTAGAGGTCTTTCACCACTCTTGTTAGATTTATTCCCAAGTATTTTATTTTTTTGGAGGCTATTGTGAATGGAGTAGTTTTCCTAATTTCTCTTTGAGAGGACTCGTTGCTAATGTATAGAAATGCATTTGATTTATGGATATTGATTTTATATCCTGCAACTTTGCTGAATTCATTTATCAATTCTAGAAGTTTTCTGGTAGAATTTTTTGGATCCTCTACGTATAGAATCATGTCATCTGCGAATAATGATAGTTTGAGTTCTTTTTTTTCCTATTCGTATGAGTTCTTTTTTTTCCTATTTGTATCTCTTTAATTTCTTTCGTCTATCTAATTGCTCTGGCTAGAGTTTCAAGGACTATATTGAATAAGAGTGGTGAGAGAGGGCATCCTTGTCTTGTTCCCGTTTTTAGAGGGAATGCTTCCAATTTTTCTCCATTTAGGATGATGTTGGCCTTAGGCTTATTATGGATTGCTTTAACAATGTTGAGGTATGTTCCTACTATCCCTAGTTTCTCTAGTGTTTTGAACATGAAAGGGTGCTGTATTTTGTCAAATGCTTTCTCTGCATCAATTGATAGAATCATGTGATTCTTATCTTTAAGTCTATTGATGTGATAGATTACATTTATTGATTTCCATCTGTTGAACCAACCTTGCATCCCTGGAATGAACCCCACTTGATCATGGTGCACTGGTTTTTTAATATGCTTACTAGAAGTGAAGGGAAGCAAACCTGTGTATTTGCATTGAGACTTTTTATTTTTTTATTTTATTTTTATTTTTTATTTTTTTATTCTTATTTTTTATTTTATCCTTTATCTTTTTCTCCTAATATTCCTTTTGTTTAATCTTTTTGTTTTATTTCTCTGCTCATTTCTTCTTTCCTTTCTTTTTTTTCCTTTCCTCTTTTCTCTCTCGCTCTTTTCCCACCCTCTAATCCCCAACAGTTGTGAAAACAAGTATTTGTATACAGTAGGATATGGTAGGCTGGGAGTTCTGAACAGTATACTAGAGTGGTATTATATAGTCCTGTAACTCCCACTTGCATATGTTTTATTTTTCTTACTATCATGTCTCCTCGCTAGCTGTAATCTCTTTTCTTCTTCCTTACTGGTCTTCCCCAACTCTCTTTTACTCTTTCTACTAACAGCCAACTTCTCTTGGATCCCTTTTTCATGCTTTCTAAGATCTAATAACCATATCCTTACTTCCTACTACCCTAACATTCTATCCTACACCCCACCCTCAAGTTTCTCTAGCCCACCAACAGAAACTATAGACCCTTGTGCAAACCTATTGTTTACATATTAGATGTTAAAGGAACTCATAAGTGTTGTTTAATCTTATACAGACTAAACTGTAAATGTATATAGGAGCTATTAGGAGCTACTTGGTTTGAAACTATATATTGTTGGTATTGAGAACAATCAATATTGGTCTCCCCTTTAAAGGAGAGGTATTGAAACCCTGCAGGGAAACTATAACCCTATAGGAGTGAAAATTGTAACACCTTGGATCAGCAGAGCTAGAAGGAAAGACACACAAACACCAAAAACAAAGGGATGAAAAAAACAAAAACAAAGGGATGAAAAAACAAGGGATGAAAGTGCCTCAAACAAACCAAGATACTACATTATTAGAATCTATGGTCAGTACAGCAGAAGAAATGACAGAATAGGAGTTCAGGATGTACATAATTAAAATGTTCTGTGACTTAAAGAATGATATAAGAGAGCAAGCCCAGTCAGCAAAAGATCATTTTGATAAAGAGATACATAGGCAAATACAGGAAGTAAAAGATTAGTTCAATAAGGAGGTAGAGATTCTGAAAAGGAACCAAACAGAAATCCTTGAAATGAAAGAGACAATAAACCAAATTAAAAACTCAATAGAAAGCATCACCAACAGATTAGACCACTTAGAAGACAGAACCTCAGATACTGAAGACAAAATATTTAACCTTGAGAATAGAGTTGACCACACAGTGAAGACGGTAAGAAACCATGAACAGAACATCCAAGAACTATGGGATAATATTAAAAGACCAAACTTAAGAATTATCGGGATAGAGGAAGGCATAGAATTCCAAACTAAAGGAATGAGCAACCTATTAAATGAAATAATGTCAGAAAACTTTCCAAATATGAAGATGAATTGTATAATCAAATACAAGAGGTTTACAGGACACCAAATGTACAAAATCACAACAGATCTACACCAAGGCACATCATAATGAAGATGCCTAACATTCAGAATAAGGAGAGAATCTTAAAAGCCACAAGAGAAAGGAATCAGATTACATATAGGGGAAAGCCAATTAGGATCACTGCAGACTTCTCAACCCAGACCCTGTATGTCTCTTTTGTACAAATATCTATTCAAGTCTTTTGCCCATTTTTAAGTTGCATTATCTTGTTGTGATTGATTTTTAGTTCTTTATATATTCTCCACATTATAACATTCTCCAAGTATGCTACCCTATCAGATAAACAATTTTCAGACATTTTCTGCCATTCTGTGGGTTGTATTTTCACTTTTGTGATAGTTCTTTAAAACTACACAAATTTGTTTCTATTTTGATGAAGTATGGTTTATCTATTTTTTTTCTTTTATTATTCATGTCTTTGATATAATATCTAAAGGCCAAATCCAAGATCATAAAGATTTTCACTTCTAAGAATTTTATGGTTTTGGCTCTTATATTTTGGTCATTGATCTATTTTGGTTTCATTTTTATAAGTGGTGTAATGTAGCTGTTCAACCTCATTTGTTGGCATATTTTCCCAGCACAATTTGTTGATACAACTGTTGTTTCTTCATTGAAGGTATTTGCATCATTGTCAAAAATCAATTGGCCATAAATGTAGGGATTTTATTTTGCACCTTGACTTCTATTCTGTAGTCTCACATGTCTGTCCTTATGAAAGTAACTACACTGTTTTGATTATTGTAGATTAGAGATATAAAATTAGGACGTGTGAGTCTTTCAACTTCTTTCTCATTTTTAAGAATACTTTGACCATTCTGGGCCCTTTGCAATTCTGTTTGAGTTTGAGTATCGTCTTTTCCATTTCTCAATAAAAGACTATTGAGATTTGGATTTCTCAATAAAAGATTGTTTATCTTTGGGCAATAGTAATATCTTAACAGGATTGAGTCTTTTAATGCATAAATATGAGTTTTC
The DNA here is from genome assembly GCA_004024805.1 of Geosciurus inauris. Classification (NCBI taxonomy): domain Eukaryota; kingdom Metazoa; phylum Chordata; class Mammalia; order Rodentia; family Sciuridae; genus Geosciurus; species Geosciurus inauris. Next base: position 76,021 of record PVHX01001020.1, on the reverse strand, counting down.
TTTCCATTTAATTTTGATAATTTAAGTTTTTAAATGATAATTTAAATAATTATTTAATTTCTTTCAGCATTCTTTATAATTCTAAGTGTTTAAGTCTTTACCCTCCTTGGCTAAATTTATTCCTAAGTATTTTATTCTTTTAAATTATTATAAGTGGAACTCTTTATTATTTACTTTTTGCATTGTTTATTACTGATATGTAGAAACAACTGATTTTTGTCTGTTGATTTTGTAACCTGCAAATATGCTGAGTTCATGTATTAGCTCTAATAGCCTTCTTGTGGATTGCTTGAGTTTTTCTAGATATAGGATCATGTCTTCTGTGAACAGAGATAGATAGTTTTGCTTATTTCCTTTCTAATCTGATGCCTTTTGTTTCCTTTTCTTGTCTAGTTGCTCTGTGAGGAACTTCCAACATAAAGTTGACTAGGAGTGTTGAAAGTAGGACCCTTGTCTTCTTCCTAATCTTGAGGGAAAGCTTTTGGTCTTTATCCATTGAATATGATGCTTACATGTTTTGTTTTGTTTGTTTGTTTTGAAATACTCTCATTCATCTGGAGTAAAATCTCTTTTATTCCTCACTTTCTAAGAATTTTTATCATGAAAGAATGTTGAATTTTCCCAAATCATCTTTTCTGTCAGTCACCATGATTGTGTGTTTTTCCTTATTCTCCTAATGTGGTGTATTATTGAACCACCTTTGCATTCTTGGGATAAGTCCCAAGAATGTGATTGGTCATAGTGCATAATGCTTATAGTATGAATTTGGTTTGCTAGTACTTTATTGAGGATTATCTAAATATATTTCAGCTGTTGCCAGACTGCTATTGAAGATATTCTTGGGTGCCTCGTTGGGTAAGGCATTTCTGTCAGGGAAATGACTTAACTTCTGAGTCTTAAATTTATGAGGGCATCAAAAATAATTTTTTTACTAAAATTTTTCTGATTTGAATTTGACTTCAAGGAAAATGAAAACAATTTAATTTATAATGCTAGAAATAGAACATGGAACTTTTACTAGGTGCAAGGTGATGGGCTTTCATTTAAAAGGTAATAACTGCTATCCTCATTTACAAAAGAAGACATGGAACCTTAGAGCTAGTAAGTGGTGAAGCAAGTAGATATTAGCCCTCATCTTGACTTCACCATCACCTCCAAATCTAAATTATTATGTCTAACCTGAGACATAAATAAGTCTGTTTATAGCACTGCAAAGAAAGAGTGTATGCTATTAAATACTTTCATATGTTGAAGCCATTTTCATATTTTTATGTTCCTCAGTTCAGAACTCTTGAAACATAGTCAAAATACCATATGATCCACATCCATGGGACTAGAGAAAATTAGTACTATATCCTAATGCTACAGATGAGGAGGAACGGATGGAAAAAATATTATAGGAAAACCAAGAATGGCAGTAACAAAATCTTTAAATCTAAATGCACACGAATCATTCTTCATCATTTCTAAACATCTTAGGTATTTTAGAGGACAGCAAGATTTCCAGTAAAACAAAGCGATTTTTCTATGTAAATATTGTGGCATAACAGGTGTGTTGGCTAGTGATAAGATACTCTGCCAAGCAACAAATAAATAATTGTACATGAATCCCAGGAAGATGTGTGCCCTGGGGTATATTTGAATGTGATGTTTAAAATGACATTCTGTTTTTTTTTTCTCAGCAATGAAAATAGCTGTATGCCCCTATTTTGAATGATAAAGTTGACACAGATTTTCACCTAATATATTTTATATTTAATGTTCTAAAATGTTACCATGAAATATATCATCAGTTTACCTCCTTTCCCTACCCCAATACATTTACCTAGCTAATATGTTTAAAACATTTTTGATAATGTCTCTATTAAGAGGCCTTGAAATACCACATTATACCCCATAAATAGATATAATTTTGTATTAATTAAAAATAAAGATAGATATTAAAAACAGTCTGACTGGTTTTTCAAAGCCTCAGTTAGCCACTCCTGATTTTTCCATAGCTCCTTTATTTACCAGTTTGTAATTTCATCTTTACTATTTATTTCCTCGGTGGTATAAGTTCCTTAAAGACAGAGAATGAGCTTTGCTTACTAGTGTAAACTGATCTTCAGTGACTGGCATTGAGATGCTTCATAGCTTTTAAAAAACTGGGAAATGTTCTTTGTTGTTTGCTTATGGGTCAAACAACTTTTTCAGTGCACCTACCCCTATTCTAATAATTTCTATATGCTCATAGGGAAAATGACTTCCCTATAACATATAACAGCCTTTGCTGTTACTACCAGTTGCTAAACCTTAGGAGGGTGATAAAATGCTCTGTCTATATCCCTGAAAGCATTGCATATTTGGGGGACACAATAGTGCATATGTGTACCACTAACTCTTAAAGGGTGGGTATGAAGGCAGTTGGGCTGTAACATCCATGACCCTGTCATCCAGATCTTCCTCATTGCTCTGGCTGAGGAGATGTATGTTCGACTCCTCTCTCACTGATCCTTAAAGTAATCCCATTCAGTTGCAGAGAAGTTCCTTCCCAAATGGAGATGGGCAGGGATATAGGCAACTTTAAAAGTAGAGTAGATTTTATAAAATAGTGTCTGTACAGTCTTTCTTACAGTAGGAGTTAAATTATTTAAAACTGGCAGAATTAAACCTGCATAGAAACATAAAAGTGTCCTTCTTACACTGTACCCCACTGTACAGGGCACTGGTGGCTCAGGAGTGCTAAGTTTTGAGATATGCTTCTTCTAAGGTAGAAGACTTACATTGAATTCTGTGTTTTTCCCTTCTCTTTGCCTATGTCATTTTACCCCAATCTTGTGCAAGTTTTGGATGACATCTTTGTTCCTTAAAGGAGACAAAACAGGCAAATAATGTAATCACAGAACCAAATGAATACCTAGAGTCAAATATGAGTGTTTTTAAAAGATGTGTTTGTAAGATGACTTGGGGCCCTGAATTTATGTTGGTTGTTGAAAATTAATTAAGGAAATTTTCTAGAAGGAATGTCCTTTACTTGGGCAACATCAAAGAAAGAAAACATTGGAAAGAAAATAGATGAGATGGATGTGGTGGAAAAATAGGTAGGAATTTTTAAAGTTTCTTGCTTTCTAATTGTGGAATGGTCTAATTCCATCCAGGCATCGTATTTAAAAGGTTGAAATGACTTATCAGAACCAAGGCCAGGGATGGAGCATGGTCCTAGAGTCCAATTGGCTTGTTGAACTAGGCTCGCAGGGATGGGAGACTATTTACAAATGAGTATGAAATTCTAACAATATTTTTGAAACTTGAAGGGTCCATGTTAGAACTTTCTACTCTGTTTCCACATTCAAAACTGCTTAATAACTAAGGAATATAGACATTTCTGGGCAGGGAGAAGCCTTCTTTGAAATGTATTCAGTTCATTAGGAAGAAGTAAAGGTATTAATCTTTAATAAACTAAATACTTCAATACAAAATTTCTTTTGTGTGTTTAGGAATATCAGCTGTATTGGACATGATGTACATGAAACCTTGATTCTCCACTGCAAACTGCTTTACCTTTTTGTTAGCACAATGGATCCTCGCAATAACTCTGGCACAGCATCTCTCCGGTGGCCACTTTTGTTTGATCTCTTGATACCTCTTCCTCCTGTTCCTCAGACCCTGTTGAATTTGATGTGTGACCAGTCACTGATAACCTAGAATAAGTCATGAACCACTGAAAGAGATTAGAGATGAAGGAGAAAAGGATAATAAAATGCTAAAGGAACATTTCGAGAATTGAAGAAGGGCCAGGGTTTGATACAGTTTCAGATGCCACAGAGAACATGATCATCATCAATTCCACTGCACAGTGAGCCCCAAGGCCTGAAACATGGGCAATTGTTTTCCCTGATACACAGTGAAGAGTGGCAAATGGCACTTATAAAAGGATGGATAAAAGCTAAAAAAAAAAAAAAAAAGAAAGGAGTAGCTGATGTTTTCTTAGATTTGATTCAGTGTCACCTGTTGATTGCCTTAATCATGACTTTTATATAGGTGAAAATATTGAAAGCCAGAAGAAAAAGAGAAAAAAATAAGAGAAAGGAGAAAGTAGGCAGAATACTTGGTGAACATTTATTGGCTGGAGTCAAGATGGTGGCTAAAGAAATCAAAGCCTGGGGATCAAAGAATTGATCAGAAAAATTAAAATATATAGAACAAAATCATCAAGTGAGTGTAATAATTTTGAAGAGTACTCCATAATCCAAGATTGGCATGATTTGGGGTAACAAAATTCTTGGTGTTTTTGGTTACTTTTGTTGTTGTTTGCTTTGATAATATCTCAGAGAATTTGACTTAAAGACACAGTCCTCTCAGATTGGCTGAATTGTGTGTTAGTGAGTGTGACTATCAGGTGTTAACTCTTTTAAGAGAAAATAGAAAACCTTATTTTCCTATGATTTGCATTAACTTCATTAACACTGTGATTGATCCCTTCAGTTAATAAGACGGCAAATGCTCTCAATATAGTAAATAGATTTCTATGTTCTAACCCTCCTATAAAGGACAGGAAATGTTTGGTAGAATTCAGGAGAGCTGATAGGACAAAGATGAAGGGATGAAACACAGCTATGGGATAAGGACTAGGAAGTTCCATATGCTGGTCAGTAGGTCTAACATGAAATAAAGGAATTTTTGTTTGTTTGTACATATTTTGCTACCACTTCAATGTCCTAAAGCACTCCCCAGTAAAAGTTTATTTGATGTCACAGTGTCTGTCTTTGAGCTGACCTTATGTGGCATTTATGTTCTCATGAGTGAGGGAGTTGCCGTGGGAGTACATGGTGATTTTAAATTGGACAACTGAGGAACCAAATTGGGTAGATCTGAAACTCTGTACTTAAAGATGACAAGGTCACTGGTATGAGTGAGTAGATGTGTAAAGGAGGTATTATGCAGTTCTGTGTATTTTTGGAAGTAAAGGAGGGAGAGGGAATATTCACAATATTCACATGAATATTGAAATCATCCACAATAAAAATTGGGTTCTAAAAGAAGAAAGTAATGTCAGATAATCAGATTGGTCTAAACATGGAGAACAGGCATAAAAGGAAAAGGGAGTGTTTAAATCTAGCCTGGTGAGGTAATGGGAAAAAGTCCCTCCCAGGTTGTAACTTATTGTCTTTTGATTCAAGGAGAATTTTGCCATGATTTCATGTTTCTGCAATGTTACTTGAAGAAATTATTAATGTAATTTCAAATTTCATCTTTTAAACATTGAGTAGTTGGGGAGGTTATGCCCAATAATGCTTTTATGTTACCTAATTGGTAACTTGTTAACATTTTAATTTAATATCAGTGAAGAAAAAATTAAAATTAAATGACTGCTATAAAATGTGACTAGCTATTCAAGTGACAAAAGTGGAATCTCTCTCATTGGGGCATATGTCAATCTGTCTCCAGGCTTCCTCCCTACTAATATGTCCCTTTCTACTTTCTGTAGGCTAGTTCTTACTACTAGTAAATGCCTGCATGTGAATGGCAAGCAAACAACACTTCAGAGGTCCTTTTCTCTCTAAAACCATTGCTTCCCACTTCGACACATTTGTAGTCATTCATTCCCCCTTTTTGCTGTTCCTCATTTCCTTTTTTTCTCTCTGTTTTTTTCTCTCTGGCTACCATATCTGCATATGATTGTTTCCCCCAGTAACATAGTACATTATTTGACAATGGGAAATTTGTTTTTGAAATATTTCACTCTTCCCCCAGGTATAGATCAGTGCATTCAGTAGAAAATCAATAAATAAGTGAAATAAGTTGATAAGTGAAAGACGGAATAAATCACATGGACTCTTTAGAAGTGGCAATTGTGTGTATTACGTTTAGATTTCAAATTGAAGTGATATCCTTTATTTTAATCCTTAAAAATGAATTTTATGTTTGCCTTGGATGTTTTTGTAGTAGTTACTATGTGAGTAGTTTGGAATTTTTCACACTTTTCTCTAAGTTACCTCACTGCCACCTTTGTTCTACATGCTATTTCCTCAGGTATCAAATGCAGCAATATGCATAGCATAATTGATTTGGGGGGGGCAGGTACCAGAAATTGAACTCAGGGGCACTTGACCACTGAGCCACATCCCCAGCCCTATTTTGTGCTTTATTTAGAGACAGGGTCTCACTGAGTTGCTTAGTGCCGTGCTTTTGCTGAGGCTGGCTTTGAACTCGCGATCTTCCTGCCTCAGCCTCCCAAGCTGCTGGGAGCATAATTGATTTTATAGGTGGTTTAAATAAAGTGTCATTTCAATTTATAGAAAACAAGCTTAAAGAAGATACTAAACAAATGCAGCAAAATGCACAAGCATATACTTGTATTACTAGATAATAATTACATTCTGTTATCAGTACATTTTTATCATTCTACTCACATTTAATTTTCATTGCCCTTAATTTTACTGTGTTAATGTGTAATCATTTTGAACATATTCTTTTCACTCTAGGTTCCAACTTTTTGCTTTATACTTAACTTGTGATTTTCTACATAGACATTTGTCATGTTCACTGGTCATTTGTAATTTTTCTTTCTATTCTTTCATACCAGTTTGTAAGCTTGCTTATATCTCCCCATTATTAGAACAACCTCTCTTCACTTTAGATCCCCTTCTAGCTACTTTTTCCATTTCTTTCACAGTCAAGTTTTACCAAACAAAGAAGTATAATGAGAATTTCTACTTCTCTGTAGGAATCTAGTCCTTCATTTCCACGGCCTCCTATCTTCTGTCTTAAGGGATATTCTTCAGGCAACAACTACTGGTCTTTTCTTTTCCTCATCTTTTGAATTTGTGGACTGCTCCCTTGTTGGAGAAAATATCTCTTCCTTTGACTTTTAGGACACCTTACTTTGGATATTCTTCCTTCTTTAGGTTGTGTTTATGCTTTCTGGTTTTTGGCTACTATTCCTTTGACTTTTGATATACTTGAGAAACATGTCCTTAGGTTTTTCCTGTCTCACCCTGTGCTCTCTCTCTGCTAGCTTATCTCAGCCCAGGGAAAACAGTAAAAATCTCTTCTCCATTGTGCCTGTTTTTGCCTAGCTCAAGCTCATGGGATCTCTTGTCCAAATGCTCTCTCCTCTACTTCCCTGGTAATCCTGTAATTGTCCTCTTCATCGACTCCAGAATGATTTTCCTAACATGCACTAAAATCATGTTTCTTCATTGCATGTGGTCATTTAAGGACTCCTCATTATCTAAATAGAAAGGCCAGAATCCTTGGATGAGATTTAAAGGATTCCTTAATCAGATCCTTGGTGAACTGTCAGCTTCATCTGCTTCCCTCCACTTTTCCCACCTTCAAGCTGTATTTATAGGCCTCATAAGTTGCCATTCTTTTTTATGGATTCTCACTTTCCATGTGATGCTCCACTTGTTCCAGCACACCCAATTTCATATTGCCTGAAAACTCTCACTTAATGACTCAAATCATTTAATGACTTGTCTGAAGGATCTCCTATCTTATGAAGCCTTCTTTGATCTGATCTGAGATAGAATTGTCCACTGTTCTTTGTAGTGTCATAGTACCCTGAGCTGTGGCTCCTGTCATCTCAAAGTTTATACTGTAGCCAGTGACATAGGCAAATACATACTTTGAGCCTAGCGTGATTGGTACTCCACTCAGGAAAGACAGGATACCACAGAATGTGCAAGGAAGAAGCTACTGCTGAGGGGAGATTTGAGGCAAAGCATGACTAGGTCTTACTTTGGAATGGAGGGAGAGCGGAAGGAGCATGAGTCTGGATAGTAGCACACTAGAGGAGTTGACTGATCTTCCTAGATATGGCTGGGTTGTAAAATCAGAGTATGGAATGGAAAAGAGGGAAGTGCTGGTTCATATAAGGTGTTTAAAAAAGGTCTTTAAGACATGTTGATGCATTTGGAGTTTGGGTTAAAGGAAATGGCAAACCATATACGTTTCTGAGTAGGAGCACAAACTGAGAACATTATACCATAGAAAGTTATATCTCTGCTTGTAGTGACAAGGAAAGGTTAGAAAGGGGCCAATGGCTATCAAAGACTCATGATACTCTGCCCAGCACAGACTTTCTTTTGCAGAGAACAAATTAGAGTATGGTCAGGAATGTCAGGGATAACCTAGACATTGCCACACTACAACCTTCCATCTAATGTATTTTCAGTTTTCCACATAAACACTCTAAAGGGCAGGGTTTGAATAAACTTCCAGATCATGAGAAGGTTCCTGGGGAGTCGAATGCCTGGAGAGGTCACAGAAGCTCTGCACCCCTTCTCCCGTATCTCACTCTAATTGGCTGTTCATCAAACTCCTTTGTCATATACTTTACTAATAGACCAATAAACTGATAAACCTAAAAAAGAAGGGGACCAACAAAAGGGAAACACAAAGAAAGGAGTTATGGGTTCTTGCAGTTGTTCAGGAAAAAGAATGATGGCTTAAAGGAGAAGGTAGCACAAATGGAAATGGATTATAGACATTTTTAGGAGGATTAAGAGAATTTGTAAATGACTGGATGTCTGAGGACATTAGAGGAAGAAGCAATATAGGAAGTGAGATGCTGCCCGGAGTTCTGACGTGGGCAGTGGGTAGTGCCATTTAACACGAATAGGCATCCCTGGGGAGAGTCAAACTTTCACAGGAAAATGAAGGTCTCTCAGTTTTGCATTTGAGCTCTCTATGTGACATGAAAATAGAGAAGGCCAGTAGGCAATCCAAAACTTGGAATAAAGCCTTACCTGTCCATGTTCTTTTACTGGACTGTGAATTTCTTTTCTTTTCTTTTCTTTTATCATGTCTTAGTCATCCTCGAATGCCTTATTACTGTCATATAGTTGGCTTTCAAGAACTACTTGAATGAATGAATGAATGAATGAATGAATAAAAGAAAGAAGGAAGGAAGGAAAGAAAGAGAGAGAGAGAAAGGAAGGAAGGAAGGAAGGAAGGAAGGAAGGAAGGAAGGAAGGAAGGAAGGAAAGAAAGAAGGAGAATAGTCTCTAGGGTGATCTTCTTTATCCATTCTTCCTTATCAAGGGCTATAGTTGGATATTTTAACCAGTTAAGACCATTCTGTTAGATTTTTCAAGATTCTTATGAGTACTTCTAGGAGAGCAAAAGAATCAGAAATAAAAGTGTATTCTAAAATACCAGAGATAAACAGAAGAACCATTTCTCTCGTCAGTGCAAACATCTTTTCTGATTCATATTGGTGCTGTTTTTTTTTCCCCCTGATAGATTGTTTGTGACTTTAATGAAGGTTTCACATAGGAAGGTACTATTTTGTGTTATTCTTTCTAATGTTAAGTTAATGAAAAATATGACTGTAGTTTTTAAAGTTTAAGTAGTTCAGATTTCTGCAAGGTACATTTACCTACAAAATAATTTTGCACAAGAAAATGTGTTCTTGAATAAGCAGAGAACTTCTTGGAAGTCACAGAAACACATTCTTTTTTCTCTCTCTCTGTCTCTTTCTCTGTCTCTGTCTCTCCCTCTCCCCACTACCCTCTCTCTCTCTCTCATCTAAAGATCTTGTTAGACCTTGTTGTAATGCTGCCCGTGGAAAAATCTTTGGAAGAGAGCCACTTGGGAACAGCAGATGTTCTTTTTGGTTCTCTTGGCATTGAGGGACACTGTGAGTCAAGGTTAAGACTTTGAGAACTAAATAATAGAACTGAACCAGGGCTTTTATCCCCCCTTTCTTTTTTTCTTTCTTTTCTCTTCTTTCTTTCTTCTAGCAGGCAATCCCCAAGGTCATGGACTCTGTCTTCAAAAATTCTAGAGATCTGAAGTGATTAAGAATTGAACTTTCTTATGTTTATCATACACCACTAGGGAAGAAATCAAGTGAATCTGAGCTCTGATGAGAAATGCTTGGGTCTCAGGCAAGGTAGTTGCAATCAGAATATAATTCAAGATGCTAGGATAGGCGATCAGTGATTTCTGCAAAAGACAAGTAGATGCCCCTCCCCCCCCAGTCACTCTTGATCTTCATTTTTAACTTTGCTTTGCAAATTAAGCCTTAAAAAAGCATCCTTGATTGGGGTGAACCATGCACACTTTTAAGTTACATTTTACTTAACTCTGTCTCTCCAGTGTAAGTACACTCTGGTTGTGCCTGTGCACTTGGAGATCTGTTTGGTTGAAAATACTGAAATAATTTTGAAAGACATTATCTTACAGCATTGAAAGGTTATGATGATTTTATTGTACAGATATTCTGGTCCCTAACAATAAAATAATACAATTTAAGGGTTTTTGTTGTGGTGGTTGTTTAAAGAAAAACTCTTTTGCATAAATATCTTCAATTACCATGTCTTTGCTGGTGATTCTAAATTATTCACACTTTCACCAGATATCCTGTGAGCTTCCTTTGAATATCACGTGTGCTCTCCTGACATCAGGACCACTGGGCTGTTGCTATGATAGTTCAAATTCTATAGACTTCAATCTGAGCATGTGATTGGCTGCTCATATCTGATCTGACTCCAGTGTTTCCTCTCTCAGTGCATGGCATCATCAGCTTATTGGCTGTATAGCCAGAGTCCCAGATGGGGTTGTATCCTTGCCACTGTCCTCTTCTTCACCCCATTTCCAGTTTATTAGCAAGCCCTATTGATTGTTTTTTCTTTAGTGTTTTCAGAATCCATCATCCTTTCCTCAACTACCCTAAAAACACTAATCTAGTGGTTCTTAACTCCTGATGAATTTTGTTCTCCGAGGGATACTTAGCAATGTCTACAGACAATTTTGGTTATTACATTTGGGGAGCTGCAACTGGCATTTAGTGGGGAGAAACCAGGGATGGTAGCAAACCTCCTCAAAGACACAGAAAAAGCCCCACCACAAAGAATTAATTATTCAGCCACAAATGTCAATTGAGTGGAGTTGAAAACTCTTGCTCTAGTCTAAACTAGCATCCTGGATTACCCTTCCTGGATTGCCACAATGGCCTTTAAACTGATCTTCCATGTAGCTTTTAAGAAAATGAATCCAGCTTTTCTCCCCTACAGGGCTCCTCACTACTATTAGGGTAAAGTTTGAATTTTCTCAGGATGGTGTAAGGCCTCATGGGTTTTGCATTCATCACCTCTCCAGCATCCAGCCTGTTGCCCCAGATTCACTCTGTTCTGTAGATTCTGTCTGTATTGACCTCTTGCTTGTCTTTGTATGTACCTTGCTCTTGGTGTCAGTGGGCTTTGTATATACTCCCTTCTGTCTGCAACGTTATTCTCCCCACCTTTTTATTGGTAACTCTTCTTACTTCTCATTCTTTAGTAACTTGAACATCAATTATACTTGAGTAGCACTTTTGGAAAACTACTTTAGCTGCTGCTTCTAATACAAAGTCTCACAGCCTTCAACCTTTCTTTGATATCACTTAACTTTGCTGTAAACATTTCTTTTTTTGAAAGGGTAATTAAATAATAACAAATAATAACTAATACTTTGAATACTTGTGCTGGGTACACATCTAGGGTGCTCTGTATTTTTCTTTAATCATCACAATAGCATGTGACCAATATTACTTCATGTCATTTCCTTATTTAGTAGCATCTAAGATATATTTTCCCTATCTCTGAAATTAAGGCATGAATTACTTTCAAAGGCATCTTAAGCTTGGTAGAACATGGTATTAATTCCATCTTATAAATGGAAAGCTAAGGCATGGAGAGGTTAAGTAACATGCCCAGGTTTACATACTTAACAAGTGATGGTGTTAAGACTCACATTCAGGCAGTATGATGTCATGGACCATGTCAACCTCAATTCAGGGCTTCTCTGCATCATAATGCTGCTGTCAGCATTATAGAGATAACACATAACAAGCATTTTAGTTTACTGAATGCTATCTTTTCCATAGAAAGGAAGATTTCAGGAGGGCAAGTTCTCTGTCTCTTGTGCTTCTCATTATATCTGTTGTTCTCAGCACTGAGCTGGATACTATTTTTTTTTTTTTAATGGATACATGAATGCTTGAATGAGGAGAGGAGCTATTAAGAAGAATTGGAGTTCTATCATTTGAAGACACAAATATTGAATCTCGAGTGATTGGTTTGTGCCTCTCTTACAGTGCTTACCCAGTTCTGTGTTGTAACATTTATTTGTGTAATTTATCTTCTACCAGATTATAAACTCCCTATACACGTGGCATGGCATCCCTAGTACCTTGCACAGTTTCATTGTGTAGAAGATGATCAGTGTATACGTCAGACTGTCAGACTAATTGACTCTCGAATTGCCCTAGCACTCTTCGGCTCTGTTCAAGAATCAGTACTGTCATAGAAGAAGATTATCTCTGGGTGTTGTTTTAAACATCATAATAAAAAACTTTTCACATTGAGATGGCCATCATTTCCAAATGATCTTCAGGGTGACACCAAAGAATATTTCTGCATGTCTGTTTAGACTTACTATGAGGTATGATAGAAACATTCATCATACTTGATTGAAAACTAGAGATAGATTTTTAGGGGTAATTTTCCCTTTCTGTTTCTAGTTTAATCTGTGTTTAAGTAAGAGTTTGTGGTGATTTTTCAGGGAGGATTTCAGAGGGATAGTTCCTTAACAGTTTTTATTTGCACGCCTTAAAAATTAAAGAATGAGAAAACAGATTTTTAAGTATGCAGGTTGTTTATCCGAATTATTCATTGTTGTATAGAATACTAAATTTATTGTCTCTCCAGTTGGCAACACTTATTGGAAGGCTAAAGAATGAATTTTTTGTGCCAAGGAGAATGTTAGGTCATGGGCCCAAACAATTTACCTGGCTTCTTCCTTTTGGATCTAGATCCATGGCTTTGGCAGCTGAATGTAAAGGATATTGCATTCTGCACTGTCGATGCCAAAAGTTCACTGGAGAGAGCATTTTTGGCAGAGTGTGCTTATTTAAAGGACAAAGGTGTTTAAATTTCACACTTTATTTCCAGGGACTTGTTTATACACTTTTGGTGAAAGGGTCACATGTGTACTAAACACGTTTCACCTTGATTAGCGGCTCAGAAAGTTTTGTGGTGGACTTTGTTGCTTGGACTATATACTAAGGCTCATGAGGGATCATTGAATGGAGTGGAAATTAGTTATTGTTCTGTAGCTACAGAATTTAAATACCTTAGAACACGAAAGAGAGGATATTTTACTGAGTACAATGCCTTTTGTGACCACTAACATGACTTATTTATCTCAGATATTGTGGATACAGGTTAATAATTGCATTAATAGAAAGCTAGTATTCCACAAGCTAATAATCTCTCTGTATTATGTTTTTACTTACATTACATTCTAGGTACTTTGTGGAAAATCAGTAAATTATCACAAGATACTAAATTATATGGCATTTTTATACATTTTGAAATAATGCTATATCATTATACCATTAATATTAGTTACTTTATAAATGTAAATATTTGGAGGATTGTTACAAATATACATAATTCCAAAAACACTGGAATTAATGTGTGGAGTTCTGTTATAATACAAAGATAAGCAAAAAGCAATATAAATGCTACTTCTTTTTATTATCTATGCATATAGGTAGGTTCATGAGCCTATATTATTTTGGTCATTGTCAAATAGCCAAGTCAAAAATGTTCTTCTCACAAATGGATGAAGGATTTGCTGCCTCGAAGCTAACAATTGATTCTATTCTAGCTTAATTATTTTTTAATGTGCACATTTTTTTACTCTGCAATTCCACCTCTACTGACAAACTCCTATAATACATCAAGAAAATATGTAGAAATAATTTCAGTATTTTTTAATATCAAAAATTGGAAATAGCTTAAAATACTTCTCCCTGAATAAAAATAAACTACTACATTCATCTAATGAAATGCTGGCTAGTGTTTAAACAGACTGGGGTAGAGCTGTGTGTACTGATGTAACCTAAAGTTCAAGACATGTATTTACAAGTTTCAGAACAGTATCTAGAGGATGATCTTATCCATGTAAATAAGGTGAGGTTTAGGTATGTGTGCTTTTGAATGTGTATGTCCCTTTGGGGAATGTATACAAGAAACAATTCACAATGATTCCTTCTGGGAATAGAAGGACTTAGAAGCTGGGAAACTTGTTTTCATCTTTATGATCCACTATACTCTTTGAATTTACAAAAGTAGTAATTTCATGAAATGGTTTAGGTTAATTTAGACGTAAAATACACTGAATTCAATTCTTACCTCTTGTTGGTTGTTTCTTCATATGGGGTGCCATTTGATTAACAAGTGAAGAAAATGCAGAGAGTGTATACTTTAATTTTGCTCGTGACAGAATTGACTGCCACATACTTCCTGGACCCACCAGATAACACATCTGTGGGACTGACTGTCTCTCCTGCACGTGGGGGACTGCAGCCCCTAGAGTTAGTCTTAGGATGTTATTCCGGCACATCCCCCATTGCTCCCTGCTCAATTCACAACCTGGTATTTGTGGTGCTCTCCTTTGGAGCCCATCATTATGGATCCCTTTCTTATTCTACAGAGGGGTGTTCTGTTGTCAAGGCCAAATTATAGCTTGGATAATTACTTCTGTTCACTTCCCTCTCCTCTCTTTCTAATAGATAGCAGTGCTATTTTTGTTATGATCATAATGAATGCTTAAGGATTCCTCCCTCCCAAATTCTTTGTTGCTTTTCCATAAGTCACATGATGTATTCAGAATATTGGTAAGTCTTTTATCTCTATTTTTTAAATGGTCAAAATGAAACGTAGAGAAAGCAACTGACTTTTCCGAGACAATGGCAGAATTAGGATGCACAGAGAACAGTAATAGGAACTCTCTTAAGCGGGTGCTCCATGCCCTTTCCGAAAGGAGAGCTGCCACCTTTAACTCTAAAGTGAGGTCTGTTTGAGGAGACCTCAGAAAAGGCAGATACCACAACATGGTATTATCTTTGGGTGGAAGAAAATACTGGAAAGAATTATTAATTAAAAGCTATATGCAATAGGATTTTGTACTTTGTAATCAAACAAATTTTAAGCCATATAAATCTGTTAAAGAGCGGTTAGCCATTTTATTATACAAATAAATTTAGAGGGAGCTAGACAATTGTAATCAGATGACAGGATAGGATAAAAATAAAGAAGTTCTAAATTGTTTCAGGCCAACATCCTCTTCAATGTCATAGGTCATTCCTACATTGCTCTTAGAAAACCACTACAGACATGGGTATTGAGCTCAGTACTAGATGAATAGCAGGAAAAAACTGGATCATGTTTTAATCTGAAAGATCTCAAAATGCCAAGCAGACCTTTGCCTTGCTCTAGTTTTCAGAAATACTATGTAAAATGTGGATCATAAAGCAGAATTTGGCTCTGAAACACAGAATTAAAATTATTCTTAGGAAGGCTTCAATTAACTCCATAGCAAAACTACCAGTATTCTCAGTTCTGTAGCTAGAGATGCTTATGAGAGTGGCAGATGGCCATACAAAGCAACCATGTTATTTTATTTCCAAATTTATGTAAACTGAACTCATAAATTTTAAAAAATAAGACTCTTAAATTTATTACAACAATTCTAGGTTCCAGAATCAAATCCTGAGATCTTCAAAGATACTTTAAATTTATTGATTAAAAAAAAATAATAAAGTAACTCGTATGAGTTAAAAGTCACCTATACTCCAGAGGTTAGAACTTACACATTCTTCCCAGTATGTCACTCACCTGCCAGATGTTTACTGTGTGGTAAGTATAAGAACTTTGTAGGCAACCCCATTTGGATTTGAGCCCTGCCTTTCCAGGTACCTTGCTGGGAGACTTAGGTAATTATGTGACTGCGTTTAACCTTCCTGGCCTTATCTGTCAATGCATAACCATGAGGTTGTTTACAGATTCAATGAGAGAACCCATATGAAGAAATTAATTTAATTAGCACAGTACAAAAAATAGTATGTGCTTAATTATTAGTTATTTTATTAATTTTTAAATTGAGACTAATGGGAAATAGAAGAAATGGACTATGGTTTCCTTAAATTTAATAATTGCTTTTAAAAAGAGACCACACCACTAGGCATAATGACTAAGAAACATTTTCTTGAACCAAATTTGCTTTAGATGTGAGTTTGAATTCAAACAGCTAGAGTTGCCTTGACACTGACCCTTGAATGGAGGCTGAATGGTAGTCTTTGCAGCAGGTGCTGAGTAAATACCAGTCCAGCCTTTAGAAGCCCTTCCTCTTATAGAGTGCATGGTGATGCCTGTGGGTCTATGACAACATTGTCATTAGATGTCTCATTGGAAAACAGGACATCCTACCTACTCAATTTTAGTTTGTCCCTGAGTTAGGCAAAACATTTTTCTCTTTTAACTTCCATGGTGAAATTCTTTGAACAAGAAGTTTAAAACTGATGAGAGACATCAGATACCTCCAGTAGATGTCTTTCTCTTCCATCTTGAAAATTAGAAACCTGAGGCCCAGAGAAGTTGTGCCTCTAGGATTCTGTCTAGTGCCTTCTCTGCTTTATGTTTCTTTCTAGACATCAGTACTTCCCTATGCTTTGCTGAGTATGGGATTCTGATGGAGACTGGGACTCTACTTTGTTATTTAGGTTTTTGCTACTACTCAGGTGATTTTTCTCCAGAGCCAAATCAATCACTATGGAATGGAAATACGGACAGGGCAGGGAATGGAGCTGAGTGTGTATCCACTGTACAAAACCTCTCAGGGGTTATAGTCAATGAGATATAAAAACAAAAATAAGCTGTTGCCATTTGATTTTTTGTTTGTTTGTTTGTTGTTTGCTTGTCTCCCCTCCTCTCACCAAGAAGTCACAAGTACAAAAATTACTCTAGCTTTTTGAAGGTTTCGGCTGTGTTCTAAACGTGAGGTTTTACCTTAACATAGGTGTATCGTATTCTTGAGGCTTAGATGACTTTATCACAAGCAGTGTCATCTAAATTGAAATATGCCTTTAATGTACATCCCATTTGCTGCTGTTTATTTATTTTTTGAACTAGGATGGAAGCCAGGGATGCCTTATCACTGAGCCACATCCTCACCCCTTTTTATTCTTTATGTTGAGATAGGCTCCTGCTAAGTTGTGTAGGGCCTTGGTAAGTTGCTGAGGCTGGCCTTGAACCTGTGATCCTCCTGCCTCAGCCTCCTGAGTTGCTGAGATTAAAGGCCTGTGCTACTGTCTGGGCTATAACCTCCTTTAAAATAGAACCCTCTGTGGTTGACATTTTTTACTTACTTTTTGCATTGTCTGTACAAGAGAGGGAGCAAATGATTGTCTCTGATACCTGCACCCTTAGATACCCTTAAACACACATTCCAATCTAGTTGCTGCTACTTTCTTTCTGAGTTCCTGGGATCTCCATTCTAGAGGATGGTATAGTGAGCATTGCTTTCCTGTGTCTCTCATGTATAAAAATTCTCACTTTGTTTTGTCTCTTTATATATTCATCCAATTCAAGATTCATCTGGAGTTTTCTTTTTTTCCCCCCAGTTGTTTTTCTTAGGCTTCACATTGTATTTTTGACTATGAATTAGTTTGAGATGCAATATATGCCTAAGCTATTGTGTAAAGTAAAACCAACATTGTCAAGGATGCTTTCTGAGTGCCCTCTCTGGAAAATCTCAGCTCCAAGGGGAGTCAACATTGCAGTGATTATCTCAGAAAGAGATACTTTTTTGCTATGTCACTAAACAAAGTCTCAGAGGGGAGCAACAAAACAAATATCTACACTTTCCTTTGCAAAAACCGTTTAGCTTTAAAAAATGGACAGGCTGGAAGACAGAGATAAGGATCTCTATCCTATGTCATCCTAGAGGATGACATAGTGAGTGGAAGCAATTATAACCCAGGCATTTTACAATTATATCTGAAAAGTATTTAATGACAAGATAATGTCTGTCTTATTTAAGATTGCATTACAACCTCAGTTCCTCTAACCTTTTGCTAAGTGCAGTAAAGTTGCTAGAATATATCTTTCAGCATAAATACAGTTTCCAAATGTGTTTTCAAATATTAGTGTTTTAAAATGATGAACATCACATAATCCCTTTGTGTTACAACAAGAAAAATGATCAGCCAGGGTATTTTCTTCATCTGGCTTTGGAGTAGATGCGAGAATCTGAGCTTTATACTTGGCCATCATCATCATCATCTTTTTTTTTTTTATTTCTTTTGATACCAAGTCCATTTCTTATCTCTTCATTTTGTGATAATAGAAGAAGCCTTAACAGTTGCAAGATTACGTATTTATATCAGGGTTCAGACTGTGAATTCATTCTTTTCTGGGGAAGCAGAAAGATCATGTAAAAATGGTGACCACATGTTGACAGAATGCATGATTTAACAAAACCAAAGGCAATCATTTCAAAGAAAAATGTTTTATTTTCTGCCAGCAGAGTATAATGGAGAGAAATTGGCTGGTATTATTTTAAAAAATTGCCCAAATCACTGTAGTTAGTGTAAAATTGTCTCTGGAACTATTTCCTGTAAGTTAACCAGACATATGATTGTATCCTTTCTATTTTGAATACTGAAGCTCACATTTCAACTGTCTTGCATGGAGCCTATCAGGTATAATAGCTCTTTGTAAAGGTGCTTCCTTCTCTTTTATAGTCCTTTCCATCTAAGCGTCCACCTCCATGCACCCCAAATTTGTAAGACTTAGAGTTTGGGCTTTTCAGAACTTTGGACTAAATATTATCTGCTAACAAATCAAGACCATAAGCTACTCAAAATGCTCTGCACCAGCCTGCAAAAATCCATGTGAAATTAATGTAAACATTTTTTACACTATTAAAAATTCTCCACGCATTTTCAGTTGAAAGGATATTTCATTTTTATTTAATATGTGGTTCATAGGGCTTGCTTTTTTTTTTAGTACTTAGAGTAATTTCAAACATTATACGCTAGGACCTACTTGTGTTTGTTTGTAGTGTATAGCAAGTATTAGTAACAGAAAATAAGATTTATGTGCTATTGAAAGAATTGTTGCAGTCTGGTAAAATTCTAGTAGTCACATACTTTTGAGCAAGTCAATAGGTAAGCAAGGTATGGGTCACTTGGTGGATGTTGATGGTCATATACTGTGTTGATCAGTAATGTTTGCAAAGGCGTAATAGGAGTTGTAGGGGAATGGTGATTGCTTTCAGGTCAGTTAAAGACCAGACTATTCCATGAGATCTAAGACTGTATTTAGGAACAACTGTGAAGTTAGCTACACAAACAGAATGAAAAATAATGTAAATATTACGTACTCTGGGGACAGGTAGGAGTGTTGCATTTATGTCTATAGAGTGCCAAAATTACTAGTGTTCACCAGGTATAGTAATTGATGGATTTGGATTTAGCCTGGTATCAGTTAGCAACCAACATATGTTTCTTGTTGTTTTGATCCAGATGTTTGACATTCTGTGGGATTGTTCCAAGGCATTATATATACATAGAGAGTAAACAAGCACTGTTTAAAAATGAAACCTTTTTTGCCATCATTTGTACCTCCCCTATCCATCAGTATAAAAAAAGTTTTAATGTTTAAAACAGAGCTATAATTCTTATACAAACTATATTCTTCCTTCAGCGTACACAGCTGATATTTGTTATTAACTAAGAGTAACTATTTTGTGCTCTGCTTTGTCAGTTCTGGAGAAGACCCAGGCTTTGTTTTGGAAAAGTGGAGGTTCATTATTGTTAAGCTGAAATTTTAGTAAAGCCAGTTTTCACTTAACATACCTGAGTTTAATAATCATGCAACCTCCCTGAATCCTGCATGAAGTTCAGGTTGCAAATTTACTTATTGAAGGTGTTGTGACTGTACTAGATGCTATCAGGTTGAACGGTGGGGGGTCACATACCACTCTAAAACTGCAGGTAGATGGGAAGTAACTTTAATACACATCAAACACATTCACTGGTAGTTCCATTAATGTTATGAGACAAAAATACAGGTGAAAATAGAATCTTCAATTGGAAAAATGTCCTAGAGAACAATCGCTTTATTTTAAGGTAAGAAAATATAGAGCTGGAAAAATTAAATGACTTGTTGAAATCATACTGTTGTTAATGGCAGAGCTTGACCCAGGATCCAGGTCCCATGACTTGTAGATCAGTATTCAATTGTAATGAATAACTGATTTTCTGTTATATTTTTCCTTAAGATTGAATAGCTTTCTTATGTGGATGACTTGTACCTACCCTATTAACTGTACATATCTTCCAGAGAACCTATTTTTCAGTTGCTTTAGTATAGATCTGCTTGCAAATCACATTTATATACACATTTGTTCCATTCGGGACCTCCCACTGACAGCATGAACAACTAGGATGGGCTTGGCTTTGATAGCTCAACCTCCTCATGTCTAGGGATACTTATATTCTCTGCAGTTAGAGAGGAAGCAAACTCCCTTTCAAGTGGAATTTGAGTGATACAATTTCCTTGACACTGACATGTTTCCATATGATTTGCTGACCACATGGGGATCTTTTATGTTGATGCTTTCAAAGTGCCTGAATGGGTGACTCTCTAGGAGCTATAAACCCCTCACCCAAATTTGTGCTACACAATACCTGTTGATATATGCAAAAGTTGACCACACTGACATGGAAGCAAGGAGGTACTCTTAATTATTCCTGCCTTTCATACACAAGTTGTCTAGAAGTTTATGGGAGCTCATTGGTAACATCCAATATAAGAGATCCAAACTGATTTTGCATATTAAGATCTAAATTTCTGTTGAGCACACAGTAGCAGGCGAATGAATAAAATCTTTATGAAATGAGTCAAATTCATTCCTATTTTCTACTTGCCATCTCTCTCTCGCACAATTTGTGTAGAATTTTTCCAGATCAGTTGTCCTTGGGTTACTGAAGAATCTGGGGTTATTTTCTCTGTAGGAATTGGCTTGATATTTTTTTTCTTCTTTCTCATCATCATTGTCCAAATATAGGTATTGATAACATGCATCATGACTGATTAAAAAAAAAAAGTTCCAAAAAGGCTTCTAAATGAAGGCTGTAATTTTGTATTGGATTGCCAGTGACATGAGCAAATCACTTGCTCTTTGCCCTTATGGATTTTATAATGTCATCAGAGTCTATCAATAAAATTATAGCTTACAGTTGGACATACACTATTCCTTACTGTATTGCACGTGAAGGGAAGCAAATTGTAGCATGTCTGCCCTGGGATGCACTCCAGCAGGCTATGTGTGTGTGTGTTTTCTTTTTCAATTGAGATCCACTGTACAATCAGTCCTGGAAGGTACAGATGAAGAGCAGTGCCAGACTCTTACATAAGAATGTTTCTGCTGCTTTCACCTGCTGTGAATGAAATTGACTAGAATTGTGCCATTCTGATAAATTTCATAGAGCAGTAGACTCTGTACATGGACATCGTGGCTGTCCCTTCCACCTGAGCTGTCAACTCCATCCCCAGAAAGAAGAATATTGCCAGAGAGTAGGCGCATATAGTCAGAAGGAAGTGAGAAGGCCACAAATGCCCCTTTTGAAAAGGAAGCAGATGTGTAAAAACTCACTTAAAAAGTAGAATGAAGGCCAAACTGCAGACCCAGAGCAGAAGAGATTCAGCTGTAGGAAAACAGTGTTTCCAGAACTCCTTTTGAATTTCAGAAGACCTCTCTGGACAGGTGTCTCAATTTGAAACTTGAAAGACTGAACATTTTACTTTTAGTGATTTGTAGGTTTCCTGCCATCTTGAATCCTTTATCTATAATCTCTCTCACATTCTCCTTGGAGTACTGCCTTGGGCTAGTTTTTTTTTTACTTATTTTTATATTTCTGATTACTTGTAGATATGCAGTTCTAGCAGATGTGAAGGTCTAGGAGTGATCCTTACAGATTTCCTCCCCATCCCTATTGTCACAGCTCTAACTTACAGAAAGGATTTACAGTGATTTGGTGTTTTGAATATGACCATGGATGATTACCAAGCAAAGCTAGGCAGACTCTTGACTTCTACTTCTTGCCTCCATTTGCCTACCACCACCTCCAGAATGCAGAAAGGGCTGAGACCTTCTCTGGAGAATTTAAGTATTTTCAACAGGGAAGCATTTTATGAATATAAAATTTGGAGAGGTTATCTGTGTTTGCTTTCTCCTTCTTCCTCTCCCTCTCTTCACCCCCTTCTCTCCCTCCCACGATAATGCTACTCCAAGAACTGATTTACTGGGTAGGTTTAATTTTAATAGCACTATTATTGGATGTATTGTTTATTTATAATCATGACTTTTAAGGACATTTAGATCATCATCAGCATAATCATCTTTCAACAAATACTTAAGGAAGTTGTGCTATGTATACAAGACACTGTCTCTCAACATTATTATTACACTAATAAAAGCAAGGTCTTATTTAATGTGTGCTTTTGAGAAGTAGTTAATTACTAATTTTGTGGGATGGACTGCCCTTTCATAACTCATTGAAAAAAGAGCTACTTGAATTTTTAATGGAAGATTCTTTACATGATGCCACCATAGTAAGCTGATCGAACTCTCAGTTGTGATTACCTGTTTGAAACTGTGTGGCTTAAACCTGTATTCATCTATGTAGATGTATACACAGATGAGTGTTTTCAACTTTCAGAGATATTTTTACCAATAGGCTAAATCCCACAGAATACTAACTTGATCTGTTTTTTCTTTATTATTTATAGTCAATTTATAACCCCAAGAAGAGTAAAAGCAGAAATTCTGCCACTCAGAGGAAATCACCATTAGTAATCATTATATCCTTCTTTCCAGTCGAACTTCAGCTTTTCTTATTTTCCTTCGCTGTATGCCTCTACTCTACTTTGTCATTATCCCATCCTTGCTACATATCTTCATACCCCATACCTTTATGTGCCAATCATTAAATTTTTAAAAATATTTTTGTTTAGTTGTAGATGGACATGATATCTTTATTTTATTTATTTTTATATGTGGTGCTGAGTATCGAACCCAGTGCCTCACGCATGTGAGGCGGGCGCTCTACCACTGAGCCACAATCCCAGCCCCAATCATTAAATTTTACCTTCAGGAAAGGCTACTAATGGCATTGAATCACAGGTTTCTAAATGCCTTAGACCAAACAAGACCCATAGTTGCCTGCAAAGAGTTTCATTTTTAAAGTGAGAGGCCAATCTTAAAAAACAACAACTGGAAGATAATTGATTTTAAAATTCTAGATTTTGACTTTTCTTTAAAAGGAAGACCTGACAATTTTAGATACACATTCCCCTCTAGGAACAAATGTGTTCCTAAATAGTAAATACCTATCTGCTGTTGGCTGGGTAGGTGCTTTGCAGTTTCCTCAATCCCCACCACTCCCTTTACTGCTCAGAGACAAGGTCTAGTGCCCTCTACTGTCAGGATTTCTCTGCTGTCTTTCACCTTGTCCTTACTCACTTGCATAATTTCCTTCCATTCTTCAGGTATTTGGGTTTGTGAAGTTTACCATCAATTAATTTACTCTAGACTAACAGTTAGTCATAAAACTAAAAGCAAACTATACCAATCTTCTTGCACCCATGAATTCTATGAAAAGAGGTATGACCAATCCAAATGACTGAGTATCTGAAAAGAACATTGAATAGAAAAAAAAAAAAAGTGATGGAAAAGGAAAGAAAGCATTTGAAGGGCCATCAAATGCTTAGTAAAACACCAATTTTATCTAAGCTCAAAATACTACCTCTGAGGATTTTGGAAGTGTTGTGTGTGTGTACTGGAAGGTGTGTTGGTGGGTGTGTTTGAAGAATGACTCAGGTCCACAGCTGTGGGAACCTGGCAAAGCTGTCTGTTGCTCTTGGTGACTCATTGATCTTTACACTGTCTTCATAACTAGGCTTTTGGGAAACACTGTATTTTCAGAAGAATAAAACTAAGGACTAAATGATTTTTATTGGCTGATAACTCAAAAGGGGACCTTGAGGGGAAATATTTTCTAAAGCATATCTCATCCCAAACAAATCCACATAAAATGCAGAGAAAGCAGAGACAGCAGGTGGATTTAAAGAAGGGTTCATGTAAAATGTCTATAAAAGACAACAGGATATCCATTCCTCAATAGAGGATCATATTGAGCTATTATGTCAGGAGACAAGTACTTAACCACATTGTATAATACATTTACTTATTTCAACTAATTATTTGACTTTGTGATGGGGACTCATTGAGAAAATTGCAGTCTTCCATTGCCCCATTTCAGTTCAGCAATCCCTTGACATTCATTATCTTACAAATCATCATGTGCTATCCTACATCTGAGAATTCTCTACCAATAGTTTATGTGTTACTATTGAAGTTATGGTAATTATAAGTTTACAATCAGAAAATTTGGTGTTGACTTTCAGTTGATAAATGGAACTTTCCAATTTTGCATATACTTATATGATGATACAATCATTTTTCCCCTAGAGCAATTTGCAAGCTCATAAACAAGAAAATATGCCTAATTATTTTATTCTTATTTTATGTGTTTTAAATATTTGTTTTATGCATTAAAATGTTACTGACATTTATCATCCTGTTATGTAACTAGATTTGGCTCAGAATAATTTATTTCTAGTTTCTCAAAGTCATATATTTATGAGAGGACTAAACTAAGCATCTAGCAAAGTTTTTCAAAAGAGTGTGGGATCCATGGAAGACCAGGTCCCTGGGGTGAATGATGAAGATCTAGGAGCAAACAGGCATTTCCTGCATTGTCTCATTTTTGAAGTACCTAAGTGTGGCATCATGTCTCTTTAAATAAAATCTTCTGTGGTAATTCATGGCACATAAAAACATCTACAGTGCTGCATACATATACTTTAATGCCATAAATCACCTTACCAAGAGTCTGAACCTATTAGAAGTGAGACGTGCAGTAGTCAATTAGAAAAAAATGAATTATCCTGATTATGATAGTTGGATAAGTGTTATAATGATAATGAAGATAATGATCTGAAGATGTCATCCATTGCTGTAGGTTTTTAATGTAGACTTGGGTCAGGATCTAAAAATGTGCTTCAGGAAGTCTGTTCTGTGCAATAGTTGTGTGTTTATTGGTTTATGTTTTCTCCTGAGTGAGACTGCAGCTTCCATTGGGTTGTCAGAGGGTAGTGACGCTAGGACAAAGTCAATCACTGAATGGAAGCACATTCCATCCCCAAATAGCTGCTGGCAAATTGTATACTGGGCGAAGCAGTCCTTTGGGATTTCAAGGGGCTGCAAAAGAACATGGAAACCCTGGCTGCATGCTAAAAGAATCAGTTGTCTGGTTGAGACCCTTTTGGGGAGAACTTCAGAAGGGATGAAGCCCTCTCCCAGCTATTTTAATTCTGCTCTCTTTTAGAGGTGTGATCAAGCTAAATATTTTCTCCAAATATTTTTCAGGCTATAATATCGCAAGAACTAGTGGCAGGATGACATTGGTAGCACTGATAAACCATTTACTGAAAAAAGTATCTTTCAGCAATCAAGGTACTTCTCAGGCTCAATTTTACTCCAGTCCATTATATTTTAATTCTTTTTAAAAATAATTTGTATATTAAAAAGATATAAGCTATTGAACATGATTTAATATATAATTTACTTTTTTAAAAAGTTCATCACATAATTAATCCCCTACACTCCATACACAAAAGGAATGATCTAACCATGCAGAAATAATCATACAGTATTTTGGTTTGTGGGGATTCATCCAGATTTGGCTGTTTTTAGATATGTAACTCTTAGTCATGTGATCCCTTATACATGCTGCTTTATAAGTGCCTTTTATCAACTAGCTTAACAAGTCAACCAAGCCATTGAAGACTTTTTCCATTTCTATGTTCAGTATCTTGAAAACACTCCATAATTTAGTTCTAAAGTTTATTTACCAAAGATACAGTGAATATTCTTTTAGAAATATATTTGTTCACATCCTTGGTTATTTTTTTCTTATAATTTTTCAAGAAGTCAGGCTTAGAAGTAGACAAATCTCTAAGCCTTTGGATATGTATTTGCCAAAGTGTTCCCTAGAAATTGTAACAGTCTTGGCAAACATACACTGTGCTTTTGGAATCTGCATAAGAGGTGAAGTAAAAATATGTCTTAAAAAAGCCAGACAAGTGAGAGGTGGCACATGTAATCTCGAGGCTGGTGCACTTGCGTTCTCAGTTGTAGTGTTTAAAGAACTTGTGTCTGTGTTACTCAGCTCTGTTTCACAGAGGAATGCAGACAGTTAAACTCTAATGATGTGCTCCTTGATGTCCAGGAAAAGCATGTACTATGCTATAGTTGTCACATGACCATAACTTTCACTTTGTCATAATTAGAAGTCCCCACCAGACTTTTCAAGATGTGCTTCAAGATCCCCCCTGTCCCCCGGGGTACTGTGGATTGAACTCAGGGGCATTTGACCACTGAGCCACATCCCCAGCCCTATTTTGTATTTTATTTAGAGACAGGGTCTCACTGAGTTGCTTAGCACCTTGCTTTTGCTGAGGCTGGCTTTGAACTCATGATTTTCCTGCCTCAGCCTCCCGAGCTGCTGGGATTATAGACGTGTGCCCTGCGCCCAGCCAAGCTTCAAGGTTTTCAAAAGCTTTCTTCCACTTAGCTGTACTTTTAAAAGTATTTGCAATCACACTTACAGAAAATTAAAAGAAAATAAATGAATTTTCCCTCTAGAAAAGGTAATTGGAATTTGAATTCCAAAGCAATTTAGTTTGGGACTTAGAGCAATTAACAGCAAATCCATGTACTCCAAATTGGAATATGTTTACAGCCTGAAAGAGAGGGGTTTTGTTGAATATCTCATTGAGGAATTTTTTATAACAATTGTTATGAAATTTATATGGGTTATTGTAAATTAAACAAAACTTTATCAGTGACTTAGTTGTCTTTTTTGATAGGGAAAAAGGGAATCACAAGAACTTTTTTTCCTGTAGAGGCAAAATAGTGCACTAGTGATAGGAACTTAATTTTAAATTATCTTGTCCACATTCACATTTCTTGTCCAACCATCCTTGGCTTAGGTTAAGTTACTTTCCTTCTCTGTGTTTGATTTTTCTTCTGAGAGAGGAAATTGTATATATGCATGTGGAAGAGATCAATTATCCTGGTTTGTCTAGGGCTGTCCCACTAAAGTCCAGCATCCAGGGAAAGTCCTCCCTGGGTGTACATAGTATAAAACCCATAAAAGGGCTATGTTAGCTTTTTGTCACTGTGACCAAAATACCTGATAACAACTTAGAGGAGGAAAACTTTATTTTGGCTCATTGTTTCAGAGGTTCAGTCCATGGTCAGCCATTTCTACCACTGTGGTCCCAAGGTGAATTGGAGCATCAAGACCAAAGGCCATGGTGGAGGAGCACTGGTCACCTTAGGGTGACCTGAGGAACAGAGAGAGGAAGGGGAAGGAGATACAGGGAAGATGAACCCTTCCAGGGCATGTCCCCAGTGACCCACCTCCTCTAGCCATGCCCCACCTGCCTACAGTTACCACCCAATCAATCCAAACTAGGATGGACTTATTAGGTCACATCTGTCATAATGTAATCATTTCATCTCTGGGTGTTCCTGCATTAACACAGAAGCTTTTGAGGGATATTCATATGCAAACCATAGCAAGCCTCTCCCCACAAAAGTGGCTTAAAACAACACTGCTTTTAGTGTCTGATGGATCCAGCATGGATTATCTGCCTTTCATTGTCAATGATATTGGTCCCCCTCACCCCACTGTTGATACTGGAAACTAAGATGAAATGAGACAATGTTTAAAACAATTAGAAGCTGGCTGAAATACAGGAAGCATTCAAATGTGAGCATTTATTTTTAAGTTCCATGCTGTTCTTTGATACTACTGAATACTCTTAAAAAGCAAAAATAATATGTGTACTTTCTGGCTAATGATGTTATGAAAAATATGCTGTGATTCCTTGGGGTGCTAGGAATTCCAGCAGTTGCCCTTTGCATGGTCAGTAAAATGCCCTGCCGTCAAAGGGTACCCACCATTCCCTCTCGTTTTGCCTTTCAGCAGAGGTCCTCTGCCCCTTTCAAATATTTAGCAGCAGACCTCCTCTCAATGTGTGCTCACGCCTCCTGTTACTGTTAATGGAAGTTACACATGTGTGCTCACCAGGATGAGAAAGCCTTTATCCCATGTCGGGCAAAGACCCGTGATCCTGAATCTCTTTCTAAACTTCAGACCTGAAGAGAGCAGTGCAGGGAATTGCTGCTTTCTCACTATATTAGCTTCTTCAATTTCCTTTTAATTGGAGCCTGCAACTCAGATTCTTGTAACTTCAGGGGGATGAACAATACAAATTAAGATCTGGATGCTTTCCAGGAAGGGCTCAGTTCAAAGAACACTTTTTTTTTTTTTTTTAAGCACAGTTGTGGCTATTCACAAATCTCATGCAGTTGCCTAATGAGTCCGTATTTTCTTCTGAGGTTTCACATTTGCAAACTACACTACTGAGAAAGTAAGTGAAGTGTTCACCTACCTCCGGTGTGAGCTGACTGATTTAATGTACAGGACAGATAAATACTAGAATAGTCAAAATCCTAAACCAGTGGCACAAAACCTTCAAATACAATATCTTCCCCTTGTTCAGGACATTCATTTCTCCCCAAGAATTCTTTTTAATGTATAAGACTTCAATTTATGTTTAAGAACTAGTAAACTATAGCAGTTTGACAGCCATTCACACTTAATTCTGTGCATTAAACCAACAGCATTCTTTTCCACAAACATCCATTGTTAGGACAATGCTCTCAGACAGAATTTATGAGAAATGGAATTATGTTACCAAGGAGATAGCATTTACTATAATGAAGAGTAGATCCTAGAAAATGGCCCCTTTTACAGCAGCTCAGAGCAGAGCCACAAAAGCAATTGATTGGTCTTGGCATTTAGTCTTATATCAGCTGTGTCATCCATAGCTTCAGGAGTGAGAACACTAATCTAAAGTGACATTTCTGTTCTGGCGGGCTTTTCTGCCCTGATGAAAGCAATTACTTCATTCCTAAATGATAATTTGCAGGAGTTTCAACCACTTTAATTGATAATTTTTTTTTTGTTCTGAGTTCAATTGTGAAGTGATTAGCTGATTTGGTAAATAGAAATTTAAGGTGTGAAATATACAAGTAGCTCCAAGGTAAAGTGCTGTTTATTGGGTGGAGAGAAATTACTTGATAAAGCTGCAGTTTTTTCCATTATTATGGAACTGCCAGTTGTATAGCTTAAAGTTCTGGGGGAAAATGAAGAACAAAACACTTTGATTCATGAGGTTTTTGGCAGACCCCAAAGCATACAATGAATAGTTTGGTCTTGCTGTGGTTCATTCAAGGGTTGTTTGAATCAAGGTGAACATTGGTTGAAAGGGGCTGCACAGACCTCTCAGCTTTCTTTATTACTATTCTAATGACTCATTCTGGAATTAAATCCTCTTATTTAAAGTGTTAAGAATAAAAACGCTCATTGGCTAAAACCAATTAATTTAATTATTAAGTTCAAACATACACAAGACATTTTCTGGAGATGAGGGAAGGCATTCTGTTGAATGGCTTTAATTACTCTTTTGATCTATTTTGCCACAAGTCAAATGGGTCATGACTATTCAATCAGAATATATCTTAGTTTAGAAATGGTAAGTATGCATCTTGGTTTTGATACTTTATCAAATGTTATCAGTTGCAGATGTTTTTGACACATTTTTAAAGCAATCAATTGCATATTTTCTTACATGTGGAAAAATGATGGTCATTTCACATGTTAAATGAGAAAAATAAAGCAAGAATGAAGGTCAAACTGATTTAGCACATCAAACAGTCTTTGTCAGCCAAGCTTAATATATCCTGAGTTTGTGGAACAAATGAAATTTTGCTGCTATGTTACACTTTGCTTCCAAACAACCATTACAACTGGTTTTATATATTGTGTGCGCATCAGACCATCAAACAGTGCATCTTTACTGACGTGTTGCTGCAGTGATGATCTACAGCAGCAATCTGCCATTTATATAAGGGCAAAATGTGCATCTATATTTAGTTGTGAAATTGGCCTATTATACTCTTGATGTTTACAGAGGCTAACATAAATTAATGATGACAGCTATGAGCAGTGCATTAGTTAAGCAGCATAGTTCTTACCTTGAACTTGAAGGTTCCAGTTTTAACTTCCAGCCTATACTGCCCAGCTTTCTTCACATGTTAAATGAAGATTTCTGAATTTATTACCTTTTCTTAGAAAGCATTAAAATATTTCAATTTGGGAGCTTTGTTGTTCAAAATTCTACCAGGTAATAGTTGTTTATGCATTTCCCAATTACTTTACCTTGTAAGAAAGCTGATATTTACAATCATGCTGGAAAAAAATACTCCTGAAAGAGTTTTTTTCTTTGATTTGATTGACTTTTAACTCTGTGATGTCAATGTGGGGAGGGCTGCTTCACTAAAGGTAATGGAGGAAGAGCAAGCATTGCCTACAGAATCTTTATTGCATATTTTCCCTGGGAAGCCTCCTCATTCAGCTCATGTCGGGCAAGTGTAGGTACTGGAGTAACTATAGATTTCACCGTTAACTATGACCAGAGATCTGACAAGTATGCAGGTGTTCAAAGGTTCATGAGTTAAAATGCTGAAGCCTTTGATGAATTTTTGATGGCTGCATTTTTAATACAGGTCGACCTTCTTCCTTTGAGGCTGCATGCCAGATTAATTGATAAATAGTAGAAGTCTGTAGTGCTGGGTTCTCCTAAGCAAAACAAGTAGGAAAATCCATAAAAACCTGCCTTTGTGGATCCTTAGAAGTACTTTAAAAAGGTAAAATTTAAAGTGGTTTTGACCCTACCTCTCCTTTCCTCTACAGTTAGGTAATCAAAACCTGCCATGTTCCTTTATAAAGACCAGATATTGTATTCTTAAAAGTTTACATGAAGCTGTTCAAACTGAGGTGTAGAGAGAGACATGGACAGATAGTGTGGATATATCAATAATGTCAATAGAAAAAGCTGTTCTATTAATATTATGAATTATAAAAATGGATGAAAACATGGCCATGAAGAAATAACCAGAGAGGAGGAAATATTTGGTTAAGTTGGTTTCCTTGTTTCTCTATGACTCTTTGTTATTTTTACTCTTTGTTATCCTCTGTAATTGTTCAGCTGTATTATTTCCATGACAAGATAACCATTTCAGTGAAGTAAAGAACCAAAGAAATCAATTTTTCAAAATTAAATTTTATCAACCACAAAGAATAACTTTTTAATTTAATGAGTAATCAAGTCCAAAGTTATGTTTTCCCCACTATGGACAAGTAACCTGGTAATTGATTGATACCCTGATCTAGTTCTATGAGAGATTCATGAAGGCTGCAAATCATGTCTAATTTAGGATATAGGCTTTGTAATATTGTAATATTCCTCTTCTTTAACTTTGTTGTGGTTGTTGTCATATTTTGCTGGTTTCTGGCTTAAACAGAATTTCATAATTTGGCTTTGGCCCCAATATGGCAGCTAGAGAAGACAGATATTGTCTAACTTCCACACTTCTCAGAGCAGTAGATGTCCTGGGTGAGCTCTCCGTGGTCCTGGATTTGGGGCTCTATCTGACTTCTAAGAGAACTTTCCGATTTCTAATCTTTGGAAAGTATTTTGAGAAATCACCTTCCTTCTAAAAGTACATAGATACTTTCTAAGTAAGAATTGTCATTGCCACTTAAAAATTTTCCACAGTGCTTGCACAATCTTACTCAACAATCCATTCTCTTAACTGTTTACATGTTTGTTACAATTAAAAAAGGTGTTGGGGGCAGGAATCTCATAAAAATAGAAAGGAGACCAGTAGAGTAGAGTAAAGGGACTAGTGGTAGAGAAGAAGGAATGGAAATGGAACATACTGTGAAATGATATTGACTAAATCCTATTGTTGCATTGTGTACATGTACGAGTGTGTAGCAATGAATCCCACTATTATGTATAATCATAATGTACCAATAGAAATGTAGAAAAATTTAAAAAGTAATTTATTCAAGAAAAATTGCTTTTCCTGTAATTTAGTGCCTTTTTTTCAATGTAGCATACTAAAAAATGGCTATTTATTATCCTATAAGAAAATCATTTACTTATAAACCATTAAGCTTCCATTAATTAAATATAGTGTGTGTATTTAAACAACTCATTAAGTATACTTGTGATATACAATGGATAGACCATAGGAATTATAATAATAATAAAAGGGAAAATAAGTAGGCAGTAAAGGAGTAATATTTTTCTTATGTATACAATGTGATATGTCAGAATGAATAGGAATCATTTTAGTTAAGAAAAGAGTGTACATTATAAAAGAGCATTGAGGACATTCAAAGAATAGAACTGTCAATATGAAGTGAGCTTAGGTTTTCATTTATCATTTCTTATATTGTATTACTGTGTGCCTAGCACCATTGTACATGTTACCAAAAAACTTATGTTTTCACAAAAAATTATGGAGTAGATAGTATTATCATCCTATTTCATGGAAAAGAAAAACTGAGGCAATAGAAGTTAAATAACTGCTCAACTTTACATAATTAATAAGTAATAGAATCAGGATTTATACCCAGGGACTTTGTCTCCACATTCCATGTTTTATAAGAGGAAATGCTGGATATTAGATGGATTATATGGTTTTGGTTGGGGTAATGGAGTCCTGCTGATAATCTGAAAACCATTTACTATCTACTGAAAATATATACACATTTACATAAATTTGCATATTTATACCATAGAAATGCATTATATATGTGTATATAAATACACACATGTATGTGTCTTTTGAAATTATTTCTTGATTTTGTCCTTTGTTGGTGGTCATAATTATTGTTGAGAATGAAAATATAGCCATCAAAGAGAGTTGATATTTTCATAATCTTTGTTGAGGATTAATGGCAACTCTTTTTGTTCTGCTATCCAGTGTTTGAATGGAAGAACATTAGAGTGGTGGGAAATTTAAATTTAATTGTCAACATAAAGTTTAATCACTTTAAATGGATTAGTACTATTTATTACATTTACTCATCTATAACCAATTATTCTTTCTTTAGTATTCCAGAAATGCAACCACGTCCTTTTTTTTTATTTAGAAGAAAATATACAAATAACAAAGTTTATTTTAGGTTTTAATGTAGTCCTTAATTCAATTTGAAAATTGCTTCTAACTAGGCTCTACTTTATAAAAGCAAGCAAAAGATTAATCCACAATCTGTGTTATTGTCTTAAGGCCTTTAGCTTCATCTATTATACCAGCATCTCAACCACCTTTATAATCCCTTGACTGTATTTTATTGCTGTTACCCTCAAAAGCAATTACTACTTATTACAGACACAGTGCTATCATTCTGAAAGTCTTTTAAAGTATAGTGTCTGCATAATGATGTGCTGCAGGAGTCATGGAAAACCTTTATTATTAAGATTATGGCCAAGAAGATTATTCCAGTAGGGTGATACAGTGTGTATTACAGAAAAAAAAAAATGGAGAGGGTGTACAGGAGAACAAGGAAGGATCAGTGTAAGTACATAAAGTAAGTCCTGCCCAGGACTATTTCAGAAAAGTAACTGAAACATGATGCTTAAGCAGAGGCATCCACCGCCATTAATATCTGTTTACTTTCCTTCCTTGAGTGGACATGGAAAAGCCATTTCCCTTCTATCTATTCTTTGGAGCCCTTTAGGTTGGCCTCTGTGATCTTGGGCTTTGCTACCCCATGAGGATCAATTCTTTTCTTTTTTAATCAAACCACATTTTAATTTATTTTTAACTTATAGTCAAAAAGCATAAAAGATGTGCATATTAATACATATTAATGGGGTGACGTAATTTTTAACATATGTATATATTGTATAATGTTGAAATCAGGTTAAACACATTTATTTCTTCAAACATTTATTATTTCTTTGTGGTGAAAACTTTCCAAATCCCTTCTTCTAGCTTTTGGAAATGCATAGTAGATGATTGTTTCCTTTAGTCACCCTACTGTGCCACAGCACAAGAGAGCTTCTTACTCCTAACTATAGCCTAGTGTCCATTCATCTACCTTTCCTTCTCTTTCCCTCCTCCTCTTACTGTTCCTGGTCCTCATGTGGATTAATTTGTTCTTAGTTTACAAACAAGCCTATGTATTAATATCAATTTCAGAGTCATTCCTTAATCCTCCACTTTGGGTTGCATAGAGAAATGCTTTGTATGGATATTAGTAATATTAATTAGATAATAAATCCACTTATGAGCATTTGGTTGACACATATAAAGAAAAATTACACATAACATCTATGTAAAACTACATTCAAAATTGACTTCCCAAATTAGCATCCAATTGTAAAATGACTCCATGATCCATATTTGAGTATTTATTGTGCTTGCATCATTAAGAACTTTAATTAGCTGAAATACTAAAGTTGTAAATTGTCATATGAAAATTTAGAATTTCCTCTCTAGAGGTTGCAATGCTGGAAAGCTGGAAACACCAAGCAAGCCTTCCCCAAAGCAGTGGTCAGTTGAAACTGTGTGATGTCCCTGTTTCAGTGTTGTTGTCCTCCAGTTCCCCACAGGCCCCATCAATCCTCTTCACTCATTGACATTTCCTGCCTTAACCTTAAAGGCCCTTGAGTTTGCAATCCCTGCTCTTGAGCTCCATCATAGTCACTTACTGGACCCAAAAAGTATATATTTAGCTCACCTTCTGAAGTAGTATTTGATTACAAGAACACACAAAAAAAGCAAAGCACTGAACTTGAACCACTGTATCTTCCCCTGTGTACAAGTGGTGGAGAAAACATGTCAAAAAATAGAATTCCTTTTGCACAGCCAACTTAACTGTTGTTAGATAAATTGCTTTTATTGTATAAAGGCAGGCCTAAGATTCTTCTATCTAAGATGTTAACCTGGATCCTGGTATACTTACATTCTATCAATTCCTAAGTCTTCTCTCACTTCACTTACATAGTTTTTAACAAGACAAAATTGAGCATTAATAGAATCACTTGGAGACAGACAAAGATACTGAGAAATCAGTGCCATAACAAATCTTTTCCTTGTAAATTAGTGATGTTTCTGCCTACTGTTATTATCTAAGATGTATCAAGGGACAAAGGTGTCACCTGAGACTGCTGTTACTCTGAAAATGATAGCATTTACTTGTCCAGTTTTGAGATACACATAATTAGCTAATAAGGAATCTTTCATTAATAGAGTGAACATGATACCCTGATTGGGATATTAACCTAGCAAGTATCTGACCAGAGCATTATGGCATTTCTTAAATTACATGGATATTCAGTAAGATATTTTTAGGTCTGTAGTGAATGCAATTTCTACTGTGAACAATGTCAGGGTTGCTCTAACGTAATCTGGAATATTATTTTCCTTGATATGTGTGTGTGTGTGTGTTTTGGTTTTAGATGGACATAATACTTTATTTGATTTATTTATTTTTATGTGGTGCTGAGGATCAAACCCAGTGCCTCACATGTGCTAGGCAAGCACTCTACCACTGAGCTACAACCCCAGCCCTCCATGGTGTATTAATAGAGAATGGAGCTACACTGCTGAACCCATTTTGGTCTACTCCTCTGGACTTGCATCCTTTCTTGTTTTTCTCTTCCTTGTTATTTTATGATGGGAAACCAGAATGCTAGATTCAAAGATTTAAAATGCCTTCAAAGTTTAATGACACAGGTAATTTTAAATGATCTTATTAGTACCTTGGTACTGTAAATGTTACTTATCATCAAGGTCTGATTCTGAATGCATTTCCCATCAGACACAAAGCAGAGCAGTCAGAGAAGGTGGAATTCTCCCATCTGATTCTCACAACTTCAGTTGTGCCAGATTCTGCCCTCAGCAATATGAGCCCACTTCAAACAGAAATGCACATGAATAGTTAAAGAAAAATGCTGTATCCCACCTGTTGCCTCTTCTGTGAAGTAATATGTCTATAATGTTTATAAATTTTAATAACCCAGACAGATTTATCTTTCAACATTAAATTTATATTATCCTAAAGTTTGACTTTTTTGGGCATGTATTCTCTAGTATCTTAGAATTTATCCAATTACTAATGCATGTCTGTTAATAAAGAATTGCAGTGTTCTCTTATCAACCAAACATCAGAACATTTTGAAGGTTGCATTGAAATCTTTATTTTCAATGTGATGTTTTCTTTGTCTGATTGAAGGTGTCGTGATCCTTCCTGAGGGCTGGAAACATCAACATTATATTTGTTGATTCTGTCAAAGTGAATTGTGTTTGTGTTTACCTTTTGCTCCCCAAGATTATAATTGAAATAAATTTTTCACAATGTTTCCTTTTGATGGTTTAAGATCCTATGGTAATGAGAATTGAACGGACCAAATCATTAGCTTGAGAATAGGTATATGAATGCGAACCCAATTTTAAAATTGTTTATAGCTGATAACATCAAGCCTTACCTGTAAACCTTAAGTTATGTCTTAAAAACAATGACTACATATCAGTGCATGAACAATGGAGGGGAAAAGTAAACCTAACAAACAAAATGCTACTTTTACTCATTGGAGTAATTGTGACAAGAGGCCAGAGATGGAATTCATGATTTTAATCACATTGTCTACAATTCATTTTACTCTGGTCCTTGAATTTCTAAGTAGCTTTGTAGATTCTTCCTGGGGAAGAAAGCAAATAAACTAGTTTCATCTGATGACAGAATTGCTTATTCTAAACAACACTTTCTCACTACTTTGATTTCAGTTTACAAGCACTGAGAAAGGAGAAATCCCGAGATGCTGCTCGTTCCCGCCGGGGGAAGGAAAATTTTGAGTTCTATGAATTGGCCAAGTTGTTGCCTCTTCCTGCAGCCATCACCAGCCAGCTTGACAAGGCATCCATCATTCGACTTACAATTAGCTATCTGAAAATGAGGGACTTTGCTAATCAGGGGGACCCTCCGTGGAACTTGCGAATGGAAGGCCCTCCACCCAACACATCAGTAAAAGGTAAGTTTTAGGTTGCACTTCAGTATGGCATATGGTGGTCTGTAGCTATCTCAAAGTCGAAATGTTTACCATCATCCTTTCTTCTTTTCCTGCATATCAAATCCTTTAAAGGGATACAAATGTGGAAATCTGAACTCTGCATGAGAAAGACACCATGTGAAGGTGAAATAAACCTCTTCTATTTCTATTTTATTTTAAAAAAGTCTGTGAGTCTAAATATACTGCTACTTTATATCAAATTTCTTAGAAATGAGAATGAGATGATTTACATATTAGTGATTCTGGGAATTAATGTGTGTTATATTAATACAAATAAATTATTCTTGGTGGGTAGAACATGGAAATGATTGTTAAAGGGTGGAACTAGTAAGTTTTGCCTTAAGTAACCGGAGAGAGAAAGGGAGAGAGTCCAACTTGAGCAGACATTTTTTGAGTTAATGATTTTATTGACCATAAAAGTCAATCCATCTATTAATGTTTCATGTTTCTCCATAGACATATTGCCTAAAAGTTATAAACATATATTTGTTCTTCAAATCCTTGATGCAGTTACTCTTTATACACACTGTTTTATAATGTTGGGTCTTTTTTAATATGATGTTCAAGACAGGTATTTTCTTGTGTGTTCCCAAAGTCCCTAATATTTTATGGCATTTTTAGCATTTGAATATGTATGCATGCTATTTATTGAGATATGTGGTATTGGCCATTGATTTTCTCTCTTTACAATTGTGTCTATCAAGATATAGGATTTAAAATGAATGCTAGATTCTTATGTCCTGACTTTGTATTTAGGCTGTTGATGAACATGGAATAAAATTGGGCATTTGAGGGGCTGGATTAGGTGCCTTGGTTTTGTGATGACACCTTTCCAACTACATTTGGAAAAGTCCCAACCATTTTAGCTATTGTAGGAAAGGGTACTGGTGGGGAGGTATACTCTTATAGGACTCTGATTGAATTAAAGGTCAAAAGCAGTGATTGTTTTTAATTCCATAATAAGAGCTGTACATGCATGTATGAATGTGTTACAGGTTGAGCATTCCTATCTGAAAATCCTAAATCTGACCTATTACAAAACTTTGAGCACCAACGTGATAACACAACTGGGAAATTCCATGCCATGATGCTTTGTATCAAGTGCAAAATTATTTAAAATATTGTATAAAAGGCTCTGTGTATAAGGTATATCTGAAACAAATGAATTTGATGTTTAGTCTTGGATCCCATCTCCAAAATATCTCATTATGTATGTCCAGATAGTTCCAAATTTGAAAAAACCTGATATCTGATATCTGATATCTGGTCCAAGCATTTCAGATAAAGCATACTTTACTTATTTAAGAATCGTGATCTGCTTATGAGAGGAAGAAAATCAGAATTTAAATTTAGTTGGTTATTTCCCCCTAGAGCAGTGGTTGGCAAACATTTTTTGTTAAGAGTCATATAGTAAATATTTTAGGCTTTGGATTCTACTCAACTCTGCCATTATAAATTGAAATAAGGCATAGACAATATGTAAATGAAAGGATATGGCTGTGTTCCAGTAAAACTGTATTCACAAATAGGCAGCAACCTCTGAATGTAGCCCAGAGGCCATAGTTTGTGGACCATTGATCTAGAGTATATGATACTCTAAAGGTTAAGGAAAATACACAACAGAGGTAATTCTCAAGGATAGGATGTCAGTACAAGTTAGCCCATGACAAATAAATGAAGGCACATTCTTCTGTCCTTTTATAGTTCTTCTGTCCTCTAGAATGTGGATATCAACTTGATAAACCCCAGCCCAAGACACTAAAGCATTTTCTAGGTACTAAAGTAAGAGTGAATTTTCCCAAATTAAGTATGTGCATCTAATTTTAGTATATATACATTAGATTTATTTTTTCACTCTAGTTTGAGGCGTGGATGTTTTCATGTTTATGCCAAATCATGCAAAATGAAATGATAAGTTCAATAAGTTAGAAACCCCACAGTATGGAAAAATATATTATTATTATTAAATATGAAATAAATTATTAAACTGGACATGCATTTTCTTTGTTGAGCATAGTTATTTTTTATTTTATTTTCATTTTAAAAAGAGTTTACAGTGAATAGTTTTCTTGGTGGTGTTGGTGACTAAAGTAGAAAAATTTGATGTCTCCACTGTTTGATTTATTCTTCTCTGATGTGACAATCCAGTCTACATTTAGAATTATGGCCTTTTACAGATGCATGCTTTTAGATCACATAGAACTATTCCCTCATTTTACAGATGAGAAATAATTTTGCAATTAAGTGTTAGTAGATCTAAGACAAAAATCCAGTTTTCATGCCTTCTGTGTAGCACTCTTTCACATCATATTTTTTATAAATGACATTTATATCTCAATCATCAAACATTCCAGGTGAGAATTTTATTAGCTTTAGACTATCACTAGTAATTGACTTACTTTGTGCCCTTCAATCAACTCAATTCTATAACCCCTTATTATGATTAAGGTGAATAAGAAGATAAAACAGGTTCTTTGCCCCCCATGGGTGTTGCTGTCTATGGAAGGGTATGGTGGTACCACTGAAGAACAACCAGGAGGCTGGGATTGGTATTTAGGAGTAGAAGGAGAGAATAGATTTTGTTGTTTAAACAATTCTAGCTAGATGATGTCAAAGCATCCACGTTGGTACATGTTCACTTCCACTCTTAGTAAATTGGTGATAGGCTAGAATTGAAGATGTATGCATGGTGACTCCATACAGTCTCCGCTCTCTCTCTTAAAAGTTGCTAGAAAGGCATTGGGCACTTT
The DNA here is from genome assembly GCA_004024805.1 of Geosciurus inauris. Classification (NCBI taxonomy): domain Eukaryota; kingdom Metazoa; phylum Chordata; class Mammalia; order Rodentia; family Sciuridae; genus Geosciurus; species Geosciurus inauris. Next base: position 36,315 of record PVHX01001020.1, on the reverse strand, counting down.
CTATCTGCTGCTTCTGCTAAACAATATATGTACAATTTATTGCCTTACTCTAGTTCTTTAATGCAAAACTGCTACTCATTCTGATCAAACATTCATGAAACAACAACATCAAAAGAAATTCATTTTAGTTTATTAAGGTCTTCTGTGTTATGCCCTTGAAGAAGTTCATGTGGATAAACAAGCTTATACAAACAACCCACAGCACCATGTGAAGTCAGTTCATAATCCAGCAATAAAGACGATAGACATTATACTTTGTGCCTCTCTAAGCAGTCTCTTGAATAAACCTAAAAGCATTTAGAAATTTATATAAAAATTACTTACACTATGTAGGCAGCGTTTTTTTAATGTGAAGATTTGATCATGTTAATAATTAAATTTCAAAGCTTAAATTTGAATTTGTCCCACACAACTATGTAGAAGTTTAATCATTTTAATTTACTGCTTCAGAAAGGTCTTTTACTCTGCCCCGTGTTTATCACATCGTTTCTTAACAGTCTATAAAGGTTGATGAGTTTGTTTTGTGATACCCATTTTACACAGATTATTGCAAGTTATACTTGCAGGAAGAACACTCAGGTGACAGTGTGTAATATGTCCTGAGTCAATTACCTCATGGAAATGATATGTTAAGCAATTGGAAGGTAACAGATATTTTTTCCTATTATTTCAGAAATATCTGTATTGTTATAATACAGATCAAATCTACAATGAACATTATGCATTATTCAAGAAATGACCAGGCATTCTCAGCAGTGTTTCATTCAGCTAAATAACTGATGATTGTAACCTTTAAAGAAATCTCATTGTGGTGACTGTTGGTAAATCACTTCTCCATTCATAGTAATCTCTATTTAGAGGCTATCTAGAAACCATTATATCTTTTATTAATCTTAAAAGCAATAGCTGCTGATTTGACATTTGCTAAAACTAGATAAATTTTCTGTCTTTCTAATATCATGGACTTCAGTCAATTTTTGGAGTGTGTCTGCTGCAACTCTATTAATCCAGGAATATTTGCCATTGTAAGCATAAGTTTTATTTCAATTTAAATATTGAAGCTTTTAAACAACAATTTGCCTATGTCTGTGACAGCCAACAATGCTAAAATATGTAAAATATAAGACACCCTTAGCCCTTGCAAAGGTACAATTGAAAAATATGCATGACAACTGGTGATTAAAACTGCCTGAACACATTAGTGAAGAGCTTTACAACTTGCACAGAATTTCCCTTCACTTTTCAGGTATCTATTGTGAATTAAGTTGTAGTAGTTTCTGAGAGGAGAGATTTTAGTCTTTATTTAAGCCACATGTTATCTATCCTTTGTCAAAGACAGGACTCTTACTTAAACAATGATGCTTAGTGGGTTCATTTACAATAGTCTTGCAGGGTAAATGAGTATATATGATCTTCTAGAGTGACATCGAGTTATAGCTATAATGATTGTCCCCAAAACTTGGACAGCATTCTGTAAAATGATTTCTGTTTTAGTAGAAAGGTAGAGATTCCAAGACTGTCTGAGTGATGGGTATTCTTGGTTTAAATGGCTCAGAGGTCCTCCGTTTCCTCTGTTGGCATTTTACCATATGCTGATGAGCATTTACTTCTTCCAAGTGGTGTCCATGCATGAGGACAAGTTCATATTCCTCTTTACTAAAAATCTATGAGATGAAAGTTCTTGGATTTAATATGCTGTCATCTACACTCAGCCCATGGCATTTCTTTTTTCTTTTTACACAGGCAAAGGATTGAACTCAGAGAGAACCCTTTAGTTCTGAGCAAAAAGCTTCATGTGGGGCTTTTTGGAGAGTAGGGCAAAAGATGGAAACTTGGTTCTTCAGTAGAATTAGGACCTTATTCCCTGCTCTTGTCTCTTAACTTCATTTGTCTCAATCCAGACGGTAATGACACCAAATGGGAAGAGAGCCATCGAAAACCTGAGTGGCCACTGCTCATTGCTGTTTGTTTTGGGAGTAAGTGCCAGATCTTAGTCGTGCATGGAAGCATGGTGTAATATCATTGTCTTTTCTTAGGTATGCTTCCAGAAAGTCTTTTTAATTATATGCTATTATCATTTTATAGATTTATAGTAAAGTTATTACTTCTGAAAGCAGCTCATTCAAGAACTAACTTTTTACTTTATATTCTGGTAGGGCAAGCAATATTTACATCACTACACTTACCAGTATCCTCTCTGTTACTGGTTGGGAAGGGCTGTCTGCCAAATGGGGGCTTAATGATGGCGGAATATGTCTCTGAGACTAATTCTTTGGAGTTTCATAGTTTATCATGAAAAGCCTTGATAAAAGTTGTGCCCTAACCCATTGAGTTACAAACCAATTCAGCATGAAAAATATTATATAGCATTGATGGTTTCTGGCTACATGCTTGTTTTAGTCAGCTTTCTTGCTGCTGTTATGAAAAGACTTGACAAGAACAATTAGAGGAGAAAAAGTTGATTTGGGGGCTCACAGTTTCAGAGGTCTCAGTCCATAGATGGCTGATTCCATTTGTGAGGGCCTGAGGTAAGGCATGGTGGGAAAGCGTGGTTGAGGAAAGCAGCTAGGAACAGGCACCAGGAAACAGGGAGAGATATATAAAATATCTTAAAGATGAAAACACATACCCCAAGACATGTCCCTAATGACCCACCTCCTCTAGCCACACCCTACCTGCCTATAGTTACCACCCAGTTAATCCCTATCAGGAAATTAATGCACTGATTAGGTTAAGCATTCATAACCTAATCATTTCATCTCTAAGCCCTCTTACATTGTCTCATACTTGTGCTTTGTAGGAGACCTAATATCTACACCATAACAATACTACTATCGAAGGGTTTGACTGGTAACCATCATTCACAAGTATATTTAGAATTATTGAGCACCCAGAATTACTCTCAATTTTAAACACTGACTCAAAAAAAGCATATTTTATTGAGTGGTAAATGAGAATACATGAATATTGAGGTGGTCCAGCCAGCTATTGCCAGGGAACAAACATCATAAGGCTGGCTCACAGCTGGCAATGTCATTTCCATCCACACTGCTTGGGTCAGAGCAAGTCATGTGACCAAGACCAAAGTAAGGAAGCACACTGGGCCCTTTTTTGGGAGATACTGTGTGTGTGTATGTTCTTTCTCTCTCTCTCTCTTTCTCTCTCTCTCTACACACACACACACACACACACACACACACACACACATACATATAAAATACAGATCCAATTTATGAATATAGGGTAAAGAATAGGAATGGATAATATTATCTACCTCATCAGGGACACTCCTTGTGTTTTATTTTCATCTTTAAGATATATATCTATATATATATATGTGTGTGTGTATATATATATACACACACATATATATATATACATTTTTTTTTGGTCAAGAAGAAGTAGAAATGAGAAAATTCTGTGGAGGTTTCTGGAAGAAGGGCACAAGACTATGTATATTCTCAAGCATCCTATGTCAAGATTCATCAGTCTGCCCCTCTCTCCACTGTCGTTTCTCTTCAGCAATACCAAATGCCATAAGACAAACATTTGTGTCCTTGTGCATGCCATTGACTGGGATGGCCTTTCCTTTATAGGAGTGAAAAGATAATACTATTTCCTCACCCATGACAAAGGTAATAGCCAACATTCACATAACAAAACCATGCAAGTTCCTAAGAGAAAAGTGTGATGAATTTATTTAATCAAAGTTTTATGTAATGTTGAAGTCTTCAGAAATGAAGACCCCCAAATCCAGGGAAAACTGTGTGTTTTTATGCTTAGGTTCATTGAAGAATGGAGAGCCATGTAAAAATGCAATTGGACAAAAGTTATAGTAATAACTAAGGGGGGAATCCAGCAAGCCCTATTGTTCAAATCCTTCTCAGCCTGTTCGTACAGCTTTCCTTCATAGAAGAATCTTCAGAGAAGGGCAAGAGTCACAGGGAGACATTTCTAGGTTTTATGGCTTACTCTAGGGGAGAGATGTTCTAATTTCTATGATCACATTGCAGGAGCTATAGGGAACAGAGAGAAGATAGGGGAAGAAGTTCAGAGAGAACATCTTGCTTCTGAGGCCCTTCTAGTCTCCTTCAGTTCACAGTACTCAGCATGTCAACGTGCTATACTTTGAGGTTTTGCGTTCTGGGATCTAACACCTTTTGGGTTTACTGAACTCCTATTCAACTTTCAAAACCCAGCTCAGGTAACACTGTCTTATGTAAACTTTCTCTCCTTTGCATATCATTAGTCATTTCCATCTGAAATTATTGTTACATTCTTCTGTTGCTTTGTTATCAGCTTATATTCTAGTTTGTCTCTTTGCATACCAATCTCAGACTTAGACTAATTGAGGGGATAGTCTAGGTCATCTTACTCATTTTGTATCTCCAGAACATTGTACAGTGCCTGTGAGCGTATTTAACATGTTTTACATTTGAATTGTGTAGAGATGAGTTGTATTTGGGGATTGCTACCAGCAAAGCTAAATAATGTTGATGAGAGCTATGGGTGGGTCTGTCATAACCTCCTGGAAAGAAGGAAAAAAGAGAGTGAAATTAAAAGGAGGAGTAGAAGGAAATGGAAGGAGAATGATGGGGGTAGGGTGAAAGCAAAGAGGAAATGAGCAGTGAGCAATAGAAGCTGTGGGGAATGGTGGCCCCCTTGGATGATCTGCCTGTCCCTGCCCTGAGGTTCTGTCATAAGAGTCATGTGATATAGAAGCAGAGGAGTTGGAAGTTAAAAACAACAGCCGCATGAAACCCATGAGTATCTTGGACCTATAAATTCAAGTCCATTCAACTTAGCTTCTCTTAGTGGTCCTCTTAGTTCTCTGCCTTGGAAGATTTTATGTTTCCTAGAGAAATAAATGTGGTCGATAAATAATGGTAGGATAGCCTTTAATAAAAGTTAATGTGCCATGTCCCCTCTCCCTACCTCAGTTTTCTCATTTGGATTATCTTTTTGGTAGTTATTCTGGTCTGGATTATTATTTACCTTTTAATCCTAAACCCTAATTCCTTAGAAAGGATTTAGCAAGTATTGTCTCAAATTAGCCTCTCCTAGTACTATTGGGCTTCTTTAAGCTGTTTATTAACAAATACTCAAACCATATTCTGTTACTCTTCATATTCTGATAATGTTTCTATTTTTCTTTTCTTTTACTTAATTTTCCTATGCATGAAGCTATCAAGTCTGTCTTATGCTATAAGTTCAGAAATATATGACACAGTTCCTTCTTTTAAAATTTTTAATCTGCTTTGTTTAACAAGATTTGAACACATGTAATCATTATAAATTAAGGAAAAAAGCACACAATGAACTTTTAAATAAAATAAGTCAAGTGCCAAGTATATGATACAAAATATGAATCTGAAACTTTAAATATTTTTGTTTTTATTATTTAAAAATATTTTTAATTGTAGATAGACATTATTCCTTTATTTTATTTATTCATTTTTATGTGGTGCTGAGGATTGCACCCAGTGCCTCACACATGCTAGGCAAGTGCTCTACCACTGAGCTACAACCCTAGCTCTGTTTTTATTCTTTTGACAAAACTTTAGGGAACATGCTTACATTCTCTAGCATATCCAACTTATTTTTTTAAAGTTTATCAGTTCTTGACCATGTAATATTTTAGTCATGGCATCCTGTGCTATTGCATTATACTGTTTTGTCTCTTATTTAGGACTTCCAAGTTTATGTGCTCTGTTTTTTAAGGCTGGAATTCATTAATGTGCTTTTGTTAGCCCTATCACCTCTTGCAAAGCACAATATATAGTTTCAGTGCTCTGCGGATAACAATATTTCATGGGCATTGCAAAGAAGGAGTCACCTCTGACTGCTTTATATGATTGAAATTGTACTGTGGCTTTAATTTTTAGAAACGGCTTTCTAGATACTGTGCATAAGTCTTAGCTGTGCCTTAATAAACATGTGGTGACCTCCACCTGTAAAACTAATGTGGCTTTGAATACTGATTGACTGCAGCTTTTCAGTTCCTTCCTAGGTCTATAATATGTCAGTAAATGTCAGAGCCTGGGCAGGAAAAGGAAGGCCAATAGAACTTTTGGTTTAAAGATCTGCTTTAATTCCCTCACTGTTTTCTTGAGAAAACCAATGTAGAGAGAAGTTGAGGGACAAAAACAAAGTAAATAAAGTCAGGGCCAGAATTCAAACGTCTGGAAGTCCTATTTAGCACACTTTCCTGCATGAAAAAGAGACTTTATTCTACAACAGTTACACACCATTGAAATCTCCTTTTCCCCATTTACATTATACATGAATATATGCACATATAATAATGGTTCATGTGTGAACCTGTGGGTCAGCCCATAAGTTTTCAGCCTCTGTTTACAGCATTAGAACTGATGGCAACCATGGTACTTTTTTAGAACCCACTGTGGTGGGAAAATACTACTAATTATAAAAGGTTGATTCTTATTAAAATATACAGCAATAACAATGCATGGCTTGGAATATTTTTTTAAAAAATCATCTTCAGAGATATGCTCATGTCTCTTTATTACAATGGTCAGCATAACTAAATTATGTATCAGCTAAAGGTGTGGTGTTGGCATATTTTACTAGGAAACCATCAATGTATATTGTTTTCTGCTTTGTGTATATTATTGAAAATTGAGCATGAAGTCATACTAAATTATTGTCATGGTTTGGCTTATTGTTTTGGGCTGCTTTCTCAATTTAATATGGCAAATTATTTAAACTAGAGCTATTCAGGTAGTCCTTTGTAGATGCAGAATATTATTAAAAAGAAACATGATTAAAACATTATCTATATAGGATTTTTGTTTATTTTGACTTAACTAATCTTTTAGCTGGTCAGTTAGGTTAAATAATAAGTTTTGATTTATTTTCCCACATAATGTATGAATTATCTCTGATTCAACTGATGTTTTAAGGAATGATGCGGCTGTAACTATCATAAAAATCATTAGAAATAATACATTTGAGATTCGTACATCAAGGATGCTATGTTATTGCCAGTATTACAATGAATGAGATTAGTAAAACTGACCTGGTCTTTTGCAAGTAGAATTTAACATATTCCTAAAATCATTTCTGCACAAAGTAAGGATATATGGCCAAATTATATAGCATAATTTAATATTTACAACTTATTCTCAGGACACAGAACATAGTAGAAAATAGGTGTCATGGGCTTTTACTGTTGTCCACAGGATCGGTCAGTCACCAGGTGTTGGGTAAGTGCTCTAAGGATAAGCGTTAGATAGTGTACTAAGTGCTCAGAATACTCTAAAATTCAATGAGATCCTAGTTATAACTTCCCAAAGCATGCCAGAAACAAACAAAATTTCAGTAATGTTTTGTAATTAAAGCACATCACTCATATAATTTTACAGTTTGGGAAATAAGACTGTGTTGAATATCAGCACTGATGATAAAAACAGACTGTGTACACAGTTTGGGTTTTATATAAATACTTTAAAATATTGGCTTTCTTCTATAAAAATAGATGAATAGTATCCAGGTTTTTACAAGAATTTTAGCATAAAAGCAAAATTGCTATCATTTTCCATTTTGAAAAGAGATGTGAAGATAGCATAACAAAATGTGTAAAATTCAATATGTTCTAGGAAGCTATGAAAGGAAAACAGGATGCAGATATGCAGGTAAGCTTCACTTTGGGTGTTCTCAGGGACATTTGTAAAGTGGTGCAGTGATATTTGCCTAGCTGACACCTGACCAATAGTGTTTTTCACTGTATCTTCTGTAGATATTGAGCTCCTGAAGTTGCAGAAAAATCCGTAAACAATTTGTTCAGCTTATGCAATGTTGTGCTTTACATCTGGTGAGCAATCAGACCCAACCTCCTTGTTGTTGGTCAGTCACTGAATTTGTTGCTATATGAACATTTCCAGTTGGAAAAGAAAAATAATACCTCTACTGAGATTAAAAAAGGAGACTCTTGCGGAGTGTCTATGTCAGTTTGGGCTTTATGACAGAATACCCCATAGACTGGCTGGCTTAAACAGTAAGCATTATTTCTCATCATTCTTGAGGCTGGAAATCCAAGATCAGTGTGCCAGTATGATCTGGTTGTCAATGAGGGTCCTCTTCCTTGTTCATATATACTATGGTGAAGAGAGAGAGAAAATTGATGTCTTCCAAGTCCCTTCTTGTAAAAGCACTAATCCCTTCATGAGGGTTTTAGTGACATTTATTTCCCAAAGTCCCACCTCCAAATATCATCACATTGGGGATGTAGGATTTCAACATACGACTTCTGGGGGGTCCCAGTCAGTCCATAACACAAGGAATTCTCACAGCCTATATAGTAAAGGTACAGTCCCTGTGCACAAGGCTGAAGTAGGGTAATTATCCATCCCAGTCATCTTAACGTGTCTTCAGAATTGCTTATTGATAACAACGTCTTGGTCAGTGGAGTTGGATAATCCTGAGTGCAAATGCCAGTGACTGTGGACAAATCCTTGACCTTAGTTTTCTTGTCTGAAAAGTTGGACCTGAGAACTCAGCTGTCTGAGTGTACCTTCCACTGCAGTCAGCAAGGAAGTCATCTTCTGGGAGGCTTAGGTTGACACAAGGTCTACCCATGGCATATTAGGATTTCTATATATGATTTTTATTATATTTTAGAAGTAAACATTTTTGTTTTCATTTTATTAGCACTGTTTTTTCAAAATGATGTTAATTATAAGGAAAGGAGAGTTCAACATTTACTAAATACTTTTTGGGATTCTAACATATAAAAAATGTCTTGTAGCATGAGTAGAGGAAATTTAAAGTATTTCTTAAATGACAGGTGATTTGGGAATATTAAGGCAGCTTAATGTTATTTTAATGTTTAAGATAATGAGGTCTATTGAAGCTGATTTTATGGATTATTAATATGTAGGTATTTCATTGAATTGATTGAAAAACAAAAGAATTCTTAAAACAGACTATATATAAAAAGCAAGACCAATTTATTGAAATTATGAATGTAGTTAACATTTTTCCTTCCTCAAAATTTTGACTTTAGAGGGGGCATGGGAAAGGAAAGATGATGGAATGAGATGAACATCATTACCCTAGATACATGTATGATTGCACAAATGGTGTGACCTTACTTTGTACAACCAGGGATGTGAAAACCCTGTGCCCCATTTGTGTACAATGAATCAATGAGCATTCTGCTGTCATGTATAACTGTTTAGAACAAGTAAAAAAAATCTGAAAAAAAAAATTGACTTCATAAAAATAATTCAATCACAAGAGCTAGGATATCACTTTTTGTCATTAAAATTAGAAATGGATTGTATTTCTCTTTTAATTTTATTTATGTATTCATCCTTTAAGTATTTGAATATTTATTACATTATAAGACTCAGGATTATACTCTGGAGAATGCAAAGGGTGGGGGGGACCTGAACCTTCTTCTCTAGGAGTTGATAATGTAGTGGGAGTGACACATTCTCATAAAATAATAAGGTAATATATTATTCTAATATCTTAGATGTTAAGCATAAGCAAAGTGCTATAGGATGACAGACAGAGGATTAATACCAGGTGAGGAGAGCATGAAGGTAGCTTTAAACTGGATCTTAAGAATGGATAGGATTTTCAATGACACAATTTTTAATAGGAGAGCATATTGAATGAATGTATAATAATGAGTACTCTTTTAATAAAATATTTTTCATTTTATAAGAACATTATTGAAGTTCTACTTTCAAATGAGAGTTTTTCAAAGTCTTAGCTTTCCATACTCATTGGTATTGAATAATTTCTCACTTGTAAATAGAGTTAAAGTTGTAAGCCTGATGACATTCAATGAAAATTTTGTTCGTTGAAATATCAGGTGAATTTACAAAGCCTTCTTTTTTTCAGAAGAGAATTTTAAAAACAGGATATCCAGGGCCATGTAGGATGCAGAGTACTTGTGTATGTTTCTATTATTTGAACATTGTCTCAAACATCTAAGAGCATGAATCATACACCTTACTTTATAAACTAACAGCTTAATGAAATATAATGTTTTCTCTGGTGCTTTGGTTTTTTATGAAGATGGAAAAATGCTGGAATGTGATCTATTTTTAAATTTTGAAATTGTAATGCATATAGTTCCCTCAGCATCTGAAGAACTGAATATAGAAAGGATTGGATCAGAGGATGAGCTGCTCTCCTGAGAACCCTGAAGTTGAATGGTCAAAGCTCAAGTGCACCATGGGGGCAGTGGTGGAGAGTCAAGGGCTCACCTCCATGCCCAGCATGCATGCTTGTGTCTCACTAAAACCTATAATTGAGAAGGAAGACTAGACAGCATGGAATAGAATGTTTTGTACTTTTATTTCATTTAAATTAGCACAAAGGGAGGGAACAATTTTGCTTCACATGTGAAGTCAGCCATTCCTTGGGCTGCTAGCTCAATGTTTTAGCAGAACAGCTGTTCCGTACAATGTGGCTTTCTGCAAGCAATATTTCCACTGCTAGAAAAGTGGCAGTCTGCCAAAGAGAGTGCCCAGACCAACCCCTAAACAAAAAAATCTTTTGTCAACGACTCTAATAATTTGTACAATTCAGGAAAGGGGGGTTTCACAGTCTTTGCAGATGTGCATTTATGATGCTATTTTTAAGCAGAGCAGCATGAAAGAATAGATTCATACGAATTGTAAGTTGATCATTCATTTTAAGCATTTGGCTTCTGCTCCCGCTAAAATTTTATTCTGTGTAAAGAAAACACAGCCAGCCTTGAAACGAGGTAAGGCAGAGTGTGACAAGATGAAAATTTTCATTTTCAAACCTGTGATCTCTGCTCAAAAACAAGAGTCTCCCCCACCCCCTAGATAAAGAAATACCAATGCTGTTTGCTGATCCCCTTGCAGTAGAAACTTGCCATCCTTCAGCATTTTGAGGAAATAAACTCTTAATGAGCCTGCATTCTTTTACAGCAATCTATTCTCTGAAAATGAGTTTAAGTGCTAAAGGAAATGCTAGAAGCAGTTACACAACCAGCACCAAATTAATGTGTTAATTCTCTGTAATTTAACATCATAGGTGCTGTGCAATTGTTCCATTATCAAAACCAGGTCTAAACTCAGGTTTGTCCTCTAGCTCCAGTTATTCAAAATTTACAGCAGTAGACTTGGCTAGCTTTCACTGTAGTGATGGAGTTAAGAAAATAAACTGATTTTTATAAATCAAAGACCCTGGGAAAGAACTCTCAAACTTCTAACAGCAGAGAATAAAATCTGATTGAATCATTTTTATTTTTTTATTCAACACTACACTTGTTATTTACATAAGAGAGAATTAGACCATCTACTCTAGATTATTAAGATATGAAATCATACACTCAAAAGGGAGATCACAGAGCTAAGAAGATGAGAGGGCCTTCTGGAGGACTCAGGTGAGCTATCAAATACTCACTGTCTTGATCAGAGGCTTCTTCTAATTCTGAACTTTGAGCCCTTTGTTATTGTTTTTCTTTTAGAAATACAATTTTTTACTGGAGCCAGGAATGCTTAATAAAATGGAGTCATATGTACTATTAAACCAGCAGTAAACTTGCTCTACTCGAAATGTAATCCACTTATGTTAGGCTATCCCTGAAACATTTCATAGATGTTAATGAAAAAGTACATGCTGTGGTGGTGGGAAGTACCTACAAATATAGATACGCTTTTAAAAACAGTTGTTCAGGTAACCTGTGTCATACTTCAAATTTTTATTGAGTATTTTTTGAATGTCTCTTGAATTTCATAAGGACTTACATAACACTTGCAAGCAATTCTTTCCACTTTCCTGTGCCTACCAGTGAAGCGTTACTCTACCTTGTGAGATAAGTCCCAGATAGTTGCTTATAAAATGTGTTATGAGTAAATTTATAAAATTACATTTTTATATATTTGAGAAATTCTCAAAGGATTTCTGTGACAAATTGTATTTCATAAAAAGTGAGTTCTTTCTGTAAGAGTTGATGACTCCCTCAAATAAATATTTTGCATTTTTAAAAAATATTTTTTAGTTACAGATGGACACAATATTTTTATTTTATTTATTTATTTTTTTATGTGGTGCTGATGATCGAACGCAGTGCCTCACATGCTAGGCAAGTGCTCTACCACTGAACTACAACCTACAACCCCAGCCCAGTATTTTGCATTTTAATTTTAATTTTTCCTTAGAGTAATAAAAATGTATCTATACACCATACATTTGGACTACTGACTTGCATAGAATAGTAATATGTTTCAGGAAGGTATTGGAGGCACACAGTTATCCTAAAATTCCTGTTGCTTACCTTAAGCCCAGTATTACTTTGTTGATTTCAAGAGTCTACCCAGTTCGGATTTCATAGTATGGAGGTCCATCACCATTCTTTATACTTATACATTATCTTTTCCAAACATAGAGTTGACATACTGCTTTTTATAGCATGCAAAGACATTCTTTGGAATTAACTGGGTAGAAAAACAGGCAAAGATATTACATATTCATTGTTCCATTTCATACTTTAAAAACCCCATGAGATTAGCATGATTTTTTTTTTATTTTGTATGTAGAACTTCTAAAACTTACTTCTGCTCTTTCTATCCATAAAATATGAGTAAGGGGAAAAAAAGTTGTTCAAAGACCCTTTCTTAACATGAAGGTGCTTTGTATCTTGAATAATTTTATCAAATGAATCATTTAGTTTGACACATGAACTATACAAATGTTTCAGGAGAGGTTCAAATCCATTAATAGCAGCCTCTGTTTAAGAGAGCAATGGAAACTAAAAACTTATTTTCTTAAATTTATATCATTTCAATCCAGCTACTCTTTCCTATAGAAATAATTGGTGTGTATTTTGTTACCATGCCATCTTATCAACCATTACATTCCAGCACTTTCTAGCCAGTATCTCTAAAAAGAGATTGAGTGAGAGTGGCAAGAAGACAATTGCTTAGATTGTGTTCCAGTTGATGTCAGTGTCATTGTTTATGTTGGCTTTTGAGTGATTAACTCCACAAGCAGGAAACAATTCAGATCTGGCCCGTGGACTTTGCTCTATACAAAACCAACTTGTTTGTCAAGGTGGACTCAGAGGATGAGTGTGGCTACTTTCAAGGAATTCATTTCCACAGCAGAGCATGTTCTGTTGGCTTAACAAGTAACTAAACCACACTCAATCACTCACTCAAAGTTGTTTATGAATCAAAACCACAATTTCAAAGTGGAGTTAAGCTGTTTGTTTTTTCATGATTTTGTACTCTGTGGCATTATTCTGTGAATAGTGGAATGACTTGTCCAGAGTTAATGAGTGTCAGAGTTTTAACTCCTCAATGTCATCAGTTCTTTGCTGAACTCATTCTCCTCTTCTACTGTGCCGTCTCTTTTGAATGGTGTCTGTGGCAAACCTCACCCTTCCTGTAATTAATGAGAGGTGCTAGTTGATACCATTAGTGAACTCTTAGTTCCTGGACTTGGTTCTGCCAGCCTCTCTCTTGGTATCCTCTACTTCTATTATTCTTTTTCTTTTCTCATTGTGTTCTATATCTAATCTGCTCCTTTGAGGCATTACATTTCATGAGTCTTGTTCAAAGAATTGCAGTACAAAATTGTCCAACAGTGGTAACATTTTATATAAAGATTAAGCAATCCTCAGAAGAGAAGGCAGTTCAAGCCAGATATTGAAGTCTGGTTTCTCAGAGATGTTAATATTTCCCTTTGGACAGTGGATTTGGGGACTGAAGAATCTCCCCACTGTGCTGTATGCCACTTCTACCCTGTGTGCACAATAGGCTTATATTCAGATTGATTGAACATTATGGATCTCTGTTGCTGATGTTAGCCACCTGATTTGCAGAGAACTAGGACTAATACCCTTTGCAAGTGTCTTCAAATAATGACAAACTGTAGACCAATCGAATGAATTAAATGATCATCGATCAATTATTTGATGTTTTCATTTCGAATGAATCTACTTCAAGGACTTCTTGATATTTTCCTTAGTTTTAGTAAAGACCACAAATGCCAACCAATAATATAGTTCATAAATTTCACCAAAAATGAATCCAGAATGTTATAAATTAATTTTATTAAAATGGCTTTAAAAGAAATGAATGGCCTGGTGCTGGGATTGTGGCACTCAGTGGTAGAGTGCTTGCCTCGCATGTGGGAGGCACTGGGTTCGATCCTCAGCACCACATACAAATAAATGAATAAATAAAAGTCAATCAACAACTAAAAATTTAAAAAAAGAAGTGAATGGCTTGAAGCATAATCACAGATATAGCAAACTAAGAGAAATTGAGGGGAAAGCACCTGATAAGGAAGTACATATAACTATGTTATATATCTGTTTGGGTATGAATGGATCTGATTAGATTTCTCAGTGGTAAGGAGAAAGACTTTTGCATGTAGGTCACCCTGCATTTTAGGTTGCTAATGATTTCATTTTAATGTCTCCGTTTAGTTTCATACTGATCATTTATACTGACAAAAATGAAGAAAAGAAAACAAGGAACCTGTCATCAATCATTCATTTAATCAAGTACGAAAAGTAGATAAATAAACACACTGAGTTAATTATTCTTCTGTATGTAATGATTGACAATAAAGTTAATTTATGCCTATTTTAACCCTTTAGCATTTAGTGTTAGAATTAATAGGTATTAGAACTTGGAGAAAGGACTCTGGGTGACCTTTTCTTTCCTAAATTACCTTTAGGGAACTTAGTTGTCAAAAGTAAGTTACTCATTTTAGATCTGTATTGATAAAGAATTATAGTAACTTACATTTGAGCTTATATATTCTATGCCTTTAAATATAATGAAAAACAGTATGCTATTGGTTGCTTCCTTAGTATTATTCCTATTCAGACTCTTTAACGAAGACATTTTTCTTTGAAATGTACATTCTTAATGTGGAAAATGATTTGTAAAAAGTTAAAAATATGATACTAATTCAAATATATATTAGAGCACTAATAGAAAAGAAATCTCATACACAGCAAAACAATGAAACATACATTTAAGTTAAAAGGGATCTTGAATGTTCTAAAAACCTATTTTGATTTGCTGGCATTTTTCTCCCATTTTCTGGAGAAATTTCTTCTGATGGCAGTTTCCATTACAAATTAATGATTACTTTTAATAAACTTTCCATAAACAAGGCATCTTCAAGTAAAAGTGGGTAGTAATAACATTTTCTAAGTATTTCCTCTCGAATCTTTCTAACACTTGTATAAGTCAACCCACAGCTAAGAAATGGAAAAGTGAGAAGCAGACTGAAAGGATTTGGGGATGCAAACAGGAATTCAATTGTTGATAAAAATTACCATGAGAAGATTTGAGGTATAAAGAAACTGTTGGTGTTATTATGGTTAGGGATGTATTTGTTGTGGTTCCATTATATTAAATGATTTTGTCCTTAGCAATTTTAATATTTAGTGGAGTCAGATTCTAAGCAGTGCGTAGACTGATCTGTCTCACAGATCTCATGGCCTGTTCAATTCTAATGACAATTTGAATTGCAGAGCATTGGTGGACAAGGAAACCCTGGTCTGGTGGCTAGACGAGGGCACACAAACATGTTTCACACACATATGTCATGCTTTGGGTGGACTCTGTTCTTCTTTGCCAGGGCCAAAAAAAGAAAAGAAAATTCATATCTTTTCTTTGTATGTTGAGATAATGATCAAGTTCAGTATCAGTCCAGAACTCTTGTGACTATGAATACTAAATTCCACTGGATTTCAAGCTTGTATTGCTTTTCATCAGATTTCTACATTTGATTTTTGGTTGCTTCTGTTGCAACTAACTTTGTATAAACATTTGCTAAGGTAAGAGGTTTGGCTTAGGAGGCTTTCTGACGAGTGGAGTAGATATGGTGTTGTAGTTATGTCTGTAATGGCAAAGTAAAATACCTAACATTTAAATTATAAGGTGAAAACTAGTTATAACCAAGTACAGAAATAAATTCACTTTGTCAAACTTAATGTGAAAATTAAGAACCGTGTACTGATAGTATAACATGGTTTTAAAATAAATTTGGTATTGTCCACAGTTCTTAAATTTAAAATAATTGTATTTGATAAATGAATCTTTCCACCTTCCCACCCACCTCTTGCCATAGACTCCTTTAAGCTTTGTTAATTTCTAAGTATATGTGTTAAAGAGAAATCTTTTTGTTCTTTTTCCTTTGTTCTTTTTTTGGCCTTATTTTATCTGCATGCATAAGTTAAATGATAGTATGAATGAACAGTGGGAATTTGTGGCCTTTCTGTTCACTGAAATAATGGTTGATCTCTTTAGCTTTTGTCCAAAGTAGGGCTTTTCTTTTTTATTCAATTAAAAGTTGGCAGCTAGCAATCTAAACATAAAGCAGATTATAATCGTTGTGGCAACACTGAAATCAATGACTCTGTTATTCCTTCCTTAAAGGACCTTTCTTTTATGACTTATATTTGAGAGAGGTGGAAAAACTTAGGGAAAGGAATACTGAGAATCTCTAAGTCAATGGTGTATGCTGGCACACATATCTAGACACTAAGACAGGCACAGTTTTGAAAAGAAATACTTGAATATTTGAATTGAAATATTTGATCCAAATCCACTACCTTTTAATTCACAAGGAAATAAGAATGTTTAAATCTGGGTTTTTTAATCACTCTCAGAAACACTAAGCCCAATGAGTCTTTTGGCCACAAGTATATCTTGAATACAAAAAATGTTCCATTGATAAAATTCATTGGAGATGTTTAACATCTCCTTGATTTATCTGATTAAGCAGGTTCCATATTCCCCAACCCTAGGGTTCAATGCCAGAAATATAGCAGGGCTGGTTCTGGTTTACCTTCTGTTCTTTCTGGATTTCTCTTCCTGTTTCCACTAGAAATGAATGAAAGAGGAAAGAATTTTTCTGATGTTTGCTGTTGGCTCAGAAGCGGTGCACTGTACCTACGGCTCTCTCCCTGACTATCAGGTTCTCTCATTTTGTTTCACCTCAAGCTCTGGCTTGCTCCTGTGTGTCACTTACACAGTAGCTGTTCAGTCCAAGGTCTCACAGTTATCAGCAGTTTCTCTTTCTCCTACTTCAGGGTAGTTTTATTTATTCATTTAGAATAAAAAGTATATATTATCCACCTTCTGTGTGTGGGCAGTGCTTAGTGATAGAAAAGAAATAGAAAATGCATTTCTGCTCTTAAAAGCATTTGTTATTTATGTTTGTAGAAATAAGACTTTCTGATATAAAAATTTTGCAAAGAATTTGTGAACAAATCCAATAGCAGGTTCAGTGAGTTGCTTGTGATTAAACTAAAGAACAACTTAGCTAGTGCCCTTTGCTGTTGCCAGAGGTCTGAAGGAGCACATTCTGTAATTGCAGTAGGTACATGGAGAAAGTTCTTGCCCTTTTCAATGTACCTTCAAAATTGTTATTGTACTTCAGCCACTTGGTGATCCCATTCAGAAAGACCCTACAGTTTATAGATGAGGAAACTGAGGTACAAAGAGACTGACTGATTTGTTCAAGATCAGATGGGTTCTTAATTCTGGAGCTTGTTAATGTGTTTTTCCCAAGGCAGAGAGCCCCGAGATTTATAGCTGGCTTTTTTTTTTTTTAAATATTTTTTTAGTTGTAGATGGACACAATGTCTTTATTTTATTGCTTTGTATGTGGTGCTGAGGATCGAACCCAGGGCCTCACGCATGCGAGGCAAGTGCTCTACCACTGAGCTACAATCCCAGCCCCTTATAGCTAGCTTTGAAGTCAGTTTCCTGAGACCTTGGTTGATGAACATCCCCAAGTTTAGTCCAAACATTTTAGTCTATGATATGAGAGTCACAAACACTTTATCTTGATTTCCCCAAATCTAGGAAGAATGTAGCTACAACTAGTGTATTTAAAGAATGCTCTGAGTTTCATAAATAAGCTATTTAAGTTCATGTATCATAACAATATTACACTGAACCTTTGTCAGCTTTTCAGTTTTCAGTCTTTATGAGAGAGAAATTAATGTCTTGATTTTACAAATCATATTGAAATAAAACTTAAATATCCAAGTTATGAGCTGTATTTTTCATTGTTGGGGGAGATTTTAGGAAAAATTTAATATATCATGATTGAAGCCTTTTTAAAGCTTTGATTGCCTTTTTAAAGAAACAGTATTCTTAACACTAACCATGGATATGTAGACACGTTCATTTCATCTTTCCTACAGAAAAGGAGCACTTTCACTTAACATTTTAAATGCTTGTCTTGACATCACAGCCTTTAGACTTCTGATGTTCCGTTGTGCTTGTTGATATAATTTTACTGTTCTGGAGATATCATGTCCTCTCTCCACTCTGTTAGCTTTTCTTAGAACTTGGAATGCCATTTTTCTTGGCATTTTAGTGGGCAGCTTATGCACTCAAGGCATCACCTAAGTACCAGCAACACAATCTTGACTGAATAATGATGTATGTGGAATGTTACTTTTTTTGCCATATAAATGGATAGCAATTTACACAGCTGTGGATGTGGGATGTTTCAATCCCAGACCATGTTGTAAGAAAAATTGAATGACAGTGAGCAAAACAGCAGTAATTATAAAACTAATTACTAAATGCTGATGATGCCCATAGGCTTTGCATAACTAAAATTAGAAAAGGAAATTGCTTTCGGCTTCAGAGAGGCAACATGCTAGTTATTTCACTGTTTCAGTCAAAATGGAGGGTAGTATATAAAGTTCAATCAGGAAAAATACATGCATACATATATATCTATAGATTTGCATATACATACATTTTTCTATGTTGATATGTTATTCACTCTATCTTACAATTTTATTTATAGAACTTTATGCATAGGTATTTACATAAAGAAGATAAATATATTAAAATATTTGAATGCAGTATATATACGATGCATTTTTGCATAAGCCTTAATTATAACATTAAAATGCACATCTTTACAATATATATACTTGGTTTTTCTCATGTATGTTTTCATAAGCAGAAGGTAGTATACATTTCCATGCTTGCATAAAGAACCTAATCTTATGAATTCATAGTACATTTTTCAAAATGAAATATCCAAAAAATTAACACATTGACTGGCTTATGAAAAAATGAAGTATCATGTTTTAGAAAGGCAAATGATTGATAAATCCAAGTCTGTAAGGTATATCTTTGTTCATGCTCAATTTGAAGCTAATAAATATATAACATTAATTCCAATGACATTACTGAGATTGCAAATATATTACCTGTAGAGCCTGGACAATTCTCAGATTATAAATGTTAGAGCTTATATTGATAATATTCAAACCTGAAGTATGGAGATAATGAATTATATCAATATGAATATAAATAAAAATGTTTTGATGAGCTAACAATGTGATCATTTATATTGAAAACATTCCTTGTTCCTTAGAATTATTTGATTTCTATTTCCATCTTCTCTCTTTAGTCCAGCAGACTAATGTTATAAAACATAAACTCTTTTAAATAAACTCTGAATGGTTATGTTTAAGTTTTAGACTAAGTAGATCATGGATCAGAAAGATGAATCATTGTTGATACAGAGGAAAAATGAATACTGCATTTAAAAATTAAAGTAGTTTAAATGACCTAAAATTGTAATGTTTTATTTAATTTTCTGCCACATGTTATTTTAAAAGTCTTAAGAAATTAAGATGACAAAAGATGATACTGTCTGTAGACGTATATTATTGAAATGAAACTAAAGTATAATTGAATCAGGGCTGTAATGAAATTCTTGTAACTTTTACCTAGTGGGGCAGTGCAATGAGTTAGTTCTTCCCATTTGTGTTAGTGAATTTAGTAATTAGTTCTTTTACCAAGGCAAATGGTCTAATAATGGAGGAATAAATCACAGAATGGCATATAAAATGAATATGGAAAGTCTTTCTTCATGTGTAATGTCTGGCAATTTAGTCAGCTGTAACTAATATGTATACAAGTTGGGGTAAAATCTCCACTTCTCCAAGTTATACACAATACTGAGAGTTTTAACAAATCACTGATGCTTGTCAGATGTCCTTCAGGTGGGAGGTTATGTCAGATATGAAAGCAAGTAGATAAACAACTTGAAGGGATTAGGATGAGCTACCGTGAAACCAGCAAGTTTCCATCTTTTAAAAATGGCATATATTTAGCCTCATGTTTATCTTCCACTTAGTGGTTCTTGAGTATCCTGGGGAAGAAGAGGCAAAAGGACTTCTTAGTGTGTTGGTGCTGAGAGATATTGGTTTTCTTTTGGGTAAATGCTAAGGAGAAACTCCAGGCTAAGAAAGCTACTAGGTGTGAGAGAGGGGTAAGCTTGTAGAAAGCCAGTAACAGGTAATTACTGAAAGTCTGATGCATGCCAGGCTTCCCACCATCTTGAAATAAAACAAAAATGTGATTCTATGTGATGTTTGAACTTGAAACATTGTCATTTTTTGTGTGAATAGAATTTTAGTAGAAGATAGAACAAAACTATTTTTTCCCAAGGTTCTTTGTTAAAAATTCATCGTTATTTGACTCATTAGGGCAACACTTAGTGGTTTGTGGGGTACTGTTTTTATCAACCAGTACCAGAAAGCAAGCCTTGCTCACAGACAAGATCATCCTCTACAAATTTTCTGTCATGTTTCACCTTAGTAATCTTCATCTCTTGTGTGCAAAAAGAAACAATTTATTTTCAACAGTTGAGGGATATAGAACATCTTACTGCTGTCATAACCTATTGTTTTTAACATAAACATTATAGCTGCATTTGCCTTGAAATATTTGCCCATTATTTTGTAAATCTGAGTCATGTACATGAGTGTCACCTTGTGCTCTCCAGCCTCAAAATTGAGACCTATTGCCTAGGAAGTGCAATTTGCTCCCTTCACATGCATTTACCTCAACAAAATTAGAAATAGATTTCTTTTTCATAATTGAGTTAAACAGTGCAGTAAGTGAAGAAAAACTTATGAGAGAATACTTTGCTTTTAACCATAGCATATAGAATCCCTCAAATGTAGCTAAGGGCCTACTATATTTTCCTTTATCAAAAGATGGTTGATTGCTTAATGGTGGAAACACTACTAAATAGCTTATTTCACATTACTGGAGGAAATGTGCTTTACATCAATTGCACAATGTAATTCTTTCTATTATTTTGGTGGAATTGCTTTACCTTACATAGAAGCATCCATATAAGAGAGAGAATGATTTGATAATCTTTTGTGATATACAGGATATCTAAATATATTATTCAAGGGATTGTATTAGTTTACTTGGAAAGCTGGAGCCCTTTGCTATTCATTCAGATCACTCATTTACAGAATGCTATAGCTTACAACTCAATTTATCTGGTTTAAAAACCAAAATAAATGTTTTTATTAGGCTAATTTCTTGCTCCCTTTTGTGTCCTTATTGTTCTTTTTCCTTTTCCATTCACTACTAATTTTGTTTCATATGCCCCTCTAAGCCTTATGAAATATTTGGAACCCTGTGAGGTATCTGTAAAAAGTATTGTGCAATTTCATTACATGAAAGTTATATTGATAACTTTGTCTATAAACTTTTCAATCATCATTGAGCTCAGATAAACAATTATGTGTTGTAGCAAATTCCCTGCTAGCTGCTAGCTGTGCTTTTCCCTCTCTTGAGAGAACACATCACCTCCCTTCCTTTTTAGCCATTAGTTTGATCTGTTTTACAGCTGGTTCCTAATATGACATCATTGTATGATCTTTTAAACTGGAGTTCTCAAGCACCTGTTTGGGGCTTAATATTTTTACTCTGATATAACCTTTTAATTTACTTATCGGTGGCCATTTTAGAAGCCTCCTCCCCCCACCGTGGGTTCAGCCTCTCCAGCCCTCTTTGTGTTGTGTTTCATTTTTATACTAATAATTACAACACTTCCCAATTAATTGCCATTTGTGAATATAATTGATGTGTTTCCTCCCTCTCCAGACCACTAATGAAGATGTTAAATAAGTCTTAGCATGAGGCTAACCTCAGCAGAATTCCCTTGGACCATGGGCATATTAGAGTTTACTATAGTTCTATTTATTTTTTCTGCCTTTAAGAGTGCTTCTGGATGAGAAATTTTAATTCACTTTCTAGAGTTTCACAATATTGGAGCTCTGCATGAAGTGTCTGTCCAAATATATAATACCTACTGAATGGTATGATTTTTCTGAAAACTAAGACTATTGATTTACTTATATCTTACTTATTATAAGATTATATCCTAGAATCTTGGAAGCATTATTTGCATTCAGGACAGTGGAAACAAAAAGCTTTTACGAATTTAATGTGTGAAATAGTTTCACTATAAGATAAATCCAACTCATTTTTCCCCCGGTTTTGCTATGCTGGCACAAGGGAGTGCATCAAAGGTGTTTAACACAAATAAACTATGTAGCTGTCTTAGAAGAGAGTGTGCTTCCATTTCAGCCCAACAATATTGGGTCCACTTTCTCTATGATCAGAATATTACAAAGGGAGTAGAGAATAATTTATATCAGAGGTTCTGTGACGGAATGAAATGGAGCTCTTTTGAAGTATGATCTCTGAAAGCACAGCATGAAGCTCAAATAAAGTGAAGGACATTCACTATTACAAGTAATGTCCTTAATAATCTTGTTAGTCTAGTCTCCCTCTGTACGAGACAAATGGAACATTATTGGCTTATGGGCTGTAGTAAATAATTTAGTTTCCAATATTCAGGCTGCTTTGACAGTAAATTAAAATGACATGAAAGGGGCTTGTTGAATAAAGAAAGTATCCAATCAAATTTAATTGGCATGACTAAGGCAGTAGAAATATGTTTTATAATTAAACCATGTTGTCTTGGAGCTTTATAAGCATGTATGAATCAAAATGTCAAAAATTATTCTTTGATACTGTGCATTTAAAACTTTGCATGGTGAATAGTTTCCTTAAACAAGCTTCTAGACATGCATATTGATGTAACATGAAAATAGTTTCATGTTTTAAATAATAAGTGATAAACTTACTTTTCCATTTATAAACCCTTGCAAGAAGCAATTCTGATAACAGACCACTTAGAAGTCTCCTTTGTGGGTTTTCATTTTCAAATTGATACACTAATAACTCAAAGGAGGCTATGATTTTGTTGTGGTCATCTTATGATATTTCAGTTCTCAACCTTCAAGCAAATAAAAGTAAGTCCCAGACTCACTGAGCAGAATATAGAATCATTTTGAGAATAAAAAGCAATACAAAATATATTTTGGTATTACCATTCACTTCCCAAATTCAAAATGGAGTTTCTGTATTTGACAGCAGAAGTGTCAAGTGTTTCTGCTATAAAATCAGAAAGTCATGGGAATTTCAGATTTTTGTAAGATGACTTGTTCTTTTTTGTTTTTTGGATTTTTTTTTCCATCCCTGAAAGTAGTGCATAAGTAACTACCCATTCGTAATAAAATTTCTAATGGTGGTTCTTTCTACAACTTAGCTGGAAAATATATGGTGGTGTCTGGGTCTGGAGAGATTGCTTATAAAACAGAAATGAGCTTAGTGAATCATCTTTCATCCATAGCCTTTTCAAATGTCCTAGACAAAATAAGCTCAAGATTACTGAAGGTAAAGCGAGGAAAGAGTTCAGATTCATCGTTACTCAGGTTATGAAGATGATATGTGACTTTTCCTTAAAGTTTTGTGGATTATTATTTTCTAATTTCTTGATAACTTTTCAGTGAATAGTTACTCTCTTCTAGATTAGGCTCAAATGCAAAGAGCTGCTTCAGAGATAATTGGTTTGAGTTTACATTGCTCGAAGATAAATCTTAGGCTATAATCTACAAATATATTTTATGTATTTTTCTTCATGCAACACTGTAGCATTAGATGATTTGGAAATGCATAAGGAATTTCCTTTGAATGAAAAAAAATGATAAAATGCATAGTCCTCAAAATCTTCCAACTACAGTCTACATCCTTCTCCACTTCCAGCTTTTTAAAACTTCAAGCGCTTTTTGATTAAAATGTTGGCATAGGAAGAAATTAATGGAACTTTAAAAAAAAAATTGGTTTTTTCCTCAGTGTTGATCTAATAACCTCAGTATGCAAGCAAGTTATAAATAAAGGTTAAATTCTTATTCTTTCACTGCTGTTGTTGATTTGTGCCATATAGTTAGAAAAAATCATTACTAATGCACTGTTTTCTGTACTACTGTGACCTCATAGGATAAAAATAAGTGAATAACTTCAAAATGGAAACTGAAAAGGCTCATTAGAGATGAAGTTTCTAGAGAGAAAAATACAAACTGGGATATCTGTTTAGCTATAATGTATCAGACTTTCTCTTTGACCACTCTTTCATTTTAATGATCCTACATTTATTACAAAATTGTATACCAAAATAAAATGATGTAAGGATTTTCACCATTTTTCATTGGTGCTCATTATTACAACTTGAATTTGACATTGCAGTTACATGGGGACCTATATCTTCTACTTTTTCTAAAAATATAAAGGGTGCTTGATAAGTGCATTGGAAATATTTTCTACTTGTAAGTAATTGATTGATTTTCATTGTTTTTTCCTCAGTCTCCAGAGTTGATGTAGTTCAAAAGGCAGTTAAGCATCTGGGACTGTGTAGTGCTTCTAGAAATCAAGGTCTGACATAATAGTGGAGATAAATTTGTGATTCCTGCCATCTTGTACCTTATATAACTTACGTGTCAATGTAAAAATAAAACCACCTTTCATTTACCTGCATATTTTTTTTATAACTTGCTTTCTTTTAATTTTATCTTTCTTGTAATTTTATCTTTTGTAAGCTCTGAATATACTGCCCTCTCCATTTTACAGACGAACCAGGCAAAAAGAGGTTGAAACTGAGGCTACATGGCCACTGTGTTGTATACTCAACATTAGAATACACCATGTTGGTCAGTTCACTATTGTTTATACTGTACCACATTGCCAGAGCCTTTAATTAATTAAACTTGCCCAGCCTGGCATGCTGGAAGCTCATGCCTCAACTCAGCAATGAATGTGCAGAGGCCACCCCACAACTGTCACCTTGAGTAGGCATCACTTCCTGCATGGTTCCTTGGACTTCTTTTTATTTTTGTTGGTGCTGGGGATTGAACCCAGGGCCTTGTGCAGGCGAGGCAAGCACTGTACCTACTGAGCTATATCCCCAGCCCCTGCATGGTTTCTTCTGACCTTGTCTTCACACTTGTTTTGTGGGCAAGTGGTTTTCTCTAGGCCAATAGTTTCTTTCTTTTCCTTTTCCTTTTCTGGTCCAGGCATATTTTACCTTGATATACAAACAAATGCATAGAAAGTTTGAAAACCATACCTCCAGTTTATTGGTTCCTAACCTTGGAGTCTCTCCTGATACAGCTGAAGCGTTTCTGAAATTGCAGCTCTAGCTTCAGTCAGATCACCTGATCTGAATATTTAGTGGAAATTTTGTGATGGTCAGCCTAATTGAAGAATACTAGTGATAACTATAGTATTTCTCTGCCAGGTTCCACTAAGTGTACTTTGTGGATTATCTCATTTAATCCCCAAAATACAAAACTAGCCAGGTAGAGGAATTGTAATTCAGACCCTACTGGTTTATCTCCACATGCAGAGTCCTTAACTCATGTGCTCCAAGGATCTAGCCTAACTTCTCATTCCTTATTGATTCTTTTCCCTACTTTCCCCATGGGATATCTGCCTCTCGTTGGTTTTGCAACAGAGGTGTGTGTTGCCATGATATTAGATCTCTTTAAAGCAGCCTATTAAAAAGTAGGGCATTTGAAATGATCAATAATGCACATTTACACTAGGAGTAGGGTACCAGATGAGGAAAGAATATGAGACGGATATCCTCTGTCCATCCTCAATCATGCACAGGAAATGTTCCTAAGTATAATAGTAAGCAGAATTTCCAAATTGTTGTGAAGACCTATTAGAGTTTCCTCTAGCCTTCTCTAGTTATTTGTCAGAGATTTCCTGACTGTGTTAGTGACAAAGTCCAAAACTATCTTAGTCTTTGAATATTTTTTTTTAAAATGGTTAAACAAGTCATAACTTTTAAGTGTTCAAGACTGTATATTATCAGCACTAAACTATTTTATCAATGTGATTTTTTTTTCTGTAGCTGGCCCATTAATTTAATCGTGTTTAAAAACAAACAAAGCCTTGCCCTTTGACTACTGTTATTTCTCCCTTCACTATCATAGTTGTCAGGGAAAATGTGGATTCAGAAGTCACCTGGCCTGAGGTCAGAGCTTGACTGTGCCTCTAAGGAGCTCTGTGACTTTGACAAGTTTTTGATAAGTTCTGAGCCTCGGTTTCCTCATTTGCGTAACTGAGACTTTCAGTGGCCACCTGGTAGGACTGAGGTGAAGGCAGAATGGGATAATCTGAGTGAAAGCAGCTGCCCAGTGCCTAATTCATGGGAAGAATTCAGTATTATTTTCTTCTACCTTCTGAACTTTGATTCCAATCAAAGGAGTATCTAGTTTGATAATGGCCTACTAAAGTTCTGTTCCTTAAAAGGGAATATGTCATTCCTTTAAAAATACACTCAGTAAATTAAGATTTGCCAATGAAATAGTAGGTGAAGACAGAACTTTCTAGAGCAAGATTTGGGCACATTTCTTTACACATTAAAATAGAAATGTTGAATAAATATTTTACTACCCATTCTTTATCCTCCCAATTACTATGTGTAATTTGATAAAATTGTTCACTTATAATTTTAATTTTTCTGTTTTTTTCTTTGTAAATACCCTTGCAGATAGAAAATTCCTGGTTTCATCTCTGTTGGGAAACCAGCTAAGCCTTTCAATACCTTAGGTAGTGATAATGAATTGAAGGCTTTGCTCTTTGTTTTATGTTGCTTTTTCTTCTGCTAGGATTTTTAGAAATACAAAGAACGGCCTTTTCCCTTTACTCAAAATGAGGAGGAAGCTTTGGGATGGCTTATTCTGAAACATTTTGGTTTCCTTAAGAACAGGTGATGGTGGTATGTACTACCAAGCAATTGAAGCAGGCTTTCCTTGAAAATTTGTGCAACTTTTTGGGAAAATTCACTGCAAGTTGGTGAGTGTCTATATTCTGTTGTATATTGGTTATAATTTGCAAGTGAAAGGTCATATTCAAAATTAAGCTTCAAACATACTTTATTGATGAGAAAGGTACATCATTTCCATAATTTGTTTTTTAGAAGGACTCATGTAGAGAACTGTACAATTATTTTTAATTAAAACCTGTCTGCTAATAGTACTTTTTATTTTGTAGAAATCATCCTCAGTAGTGGAGTGCAGGTTAGTAGGTGAGAACTATAGTTGCCGCTCTCATTAAGGACCCCCAAAGACAAGCACCCCAAATCCAGAAGAACAGACTTCAGAAGTGTTTAAAAAGTGAATTCTATTTTCATGATATAGTTTAGCTAACTGGACAACTTCTGTCATGGCAAAATTGTGATGAAGTCTAAATTCAATCCAGGTAGGGCAAGATGCATGAGCTACAATGTGTGAAAAATGACTGCAAGTGATAGGTTTTTACTGAATAAAATTCACAGTGATACAACTGCTTACCTTTTCATAGTGACACTTATTGGAACTTATGAGCATCATAACAGGTAATCTCTTGCTGAAGGCAACATAACTTTGTATCAGCAGCAAGATTGTGTGTGTTGCTGGCAAGGTGTGTAGTCCGTCTTGTTTAGTCTGGACGCTGCCAAGGTGGTTGTCATAAAACCAATTTAAAATTCTAATCTGTTTGTTCCACAGCCTCCATTTCTTTTCATGATGCATAATTTTTGACGTTCTAATCTTTAGTGGAGGGATTTAAAATTGATTATGGGATGTATATTTTCTTTCCAGTCTTCATTTGAAATATACAAGTTTTTAGCCTCTTTCAAATTCCCCCTTCAGCATTTTGTGTGGTTGAAATATGAGTGTAAAAATAGTAGACTTTTTAAGGCTTTTGTATAGGCTCAGGAGAATCCTTCGTGCTATATCTAGCTGGAAAGGTAATGAACTGTAAAATATGTTGAAATGATTGGGGATTAAAAATCTCTGGTGTGTAGTGACAGTGCAATTATATTCCACAGTAAAGGTTTCTTGTATTAAGAGTAATAAATAAAACTTATTTTTTCCCACTGTGATTGGTTGTCACCACCATAATGATAGCTTTGACCTTCTTCCTCTTCAAATGTCGTTAGCCTGTGCCCAAGTAGTCAGACTACAGCAAAATGTCGTGGAAACCTAAATACAAAGTCAGATTTCAAGAAAAACAATTCTTATAAGACCTGCGGCAGTGGCAGTCTGAGAGCACAGTGGAAGCCTTTCGGAATTTTGCAATCACGCTGCTTCTCGGTTAGGGTGAACATACTTTCCTCATGTTGTCCTTTGACTCCAGTTTCGGGGTGGGTCATGTTTAGAATTGAGCTTACTGTATGGGTATATTTGAACATATGTGGTGGAAGTAAACTGACCCTACTAGCTTGCAGTCTCAAGAAGTTGGGCTCAAACTGCCAAGGGACAAATTGCTTAGGAAATAAGTTAGAAAAAAATTCAAATCTTGAGAATGTTAAATTTTTCAAAGCTTAGAAAAATACTCATTTTTACTGAGTAAATACGGCAGGGGATTTAAGATGATATAAACACAGTTTCTTAATGTTCCACCTTTCTTCGTAAGTGAAGTCCACAGTCAAAATTTCTTCAGAGAATCAAACTGTAGAACAGCATTCTTCATTTAGCTGGTGCTCATCCTTCTTACTCTATTTTAATTCCTCTTTATTTTTTTAAACAGTCTCATCTGAAATGTGAATGTCATGGAATGCCTCCAGTGTAAGACTCCTGAATAGTGTTGGGCCATATTTATTCATTAGAATTATGTGCCATTTTGTGTCCTTTTCCTATTAAGCCCCATTTGTCTGTCTAGAAGGTCAAAGGAGCAGCTGCCTCTGGGGCTGACCTCTATGCACCTCTATTGTTTTGCTCTTCCAAGGGTACTAACTCTTTCCTTCTTCCTGGGGACCTGCAGGATTGTCTTTTCAAAGCATTTACCCTTTCTTAGGTCAGGGAGCAAGAAGGACAACTGCTCACATGTTCCTGTAATTCCTGTGGCTGTACAGAGCAGCTTTGTCATCTGGATGATTTGGTGCTGTCTGGTAATAATCTCACAGCTCACAAGTTAAATCATCAAATAATGGATACATTTGTGCTATTGTTTAAAAATCTTTACTGAGTTTGTGCTTTTGGGGGGCTTATTACCCTGGGTAGCTGTATCAAACTCATTTCTCCCTTGTAGCAAGTTTGGAAGCAAATCTCTTTCTTCTAAACATAATTGTTATCACCTCGCCCCCACTTTTAATAAAAATGGGAGTTTGGTAGAGCATTGGACACAAATAAGTGGCCACTTACTCTAAATTTCTGTGAACCTAAGATAATCAACAAGAAACTCCTTTGCTTTGCTTGAACTTGGCAGTTGTGTTGGGGTAGGTAGATAATGAAAGAGTGAAGCATTGAAATGTGCCTAAATAACATGCTGTTACAAGCCTTATGATAGATTTGTGTTTGACTTAACAGCTTTTGGAACCTAATAAAAAGAACTTAATTGACAATTTCTTGAAATTGCTAAGAAAACCTAGTGATGTTGGTAGGGTATAATAAGGAGTTTCTCATCACTGTCTTCAAGATTGAGTCTATACAAAAAAAGAGAGAGACAGAAAAAAAGGAAAAAGAAAAAAAAAGGATTTATCTCTGTGGTAACTCTAAGTAATTGATATACAGACAAGGTTTGGTTCCAATTTGCCAGCAATAAAGTTGTAATAGGGTTTTCTCTGCAATTTTAGCCTTAATGTGCTCATTCCAAAGAGCGGTATTTTTCCAAGCGAACAAATAACATCAGTAAAGCTTACGATCAGTAATAGCCCCACACTGATGCTCGCATTAAACTTGTTAAATCAATTCACTAGACACTTTCTAAAGTGGACTGTCTGTTTACTTTGACTTGCACCCTATGTGGATGATCCATCAGTTACGTTTATTTGAATGATCTTTACATTCAAAATTGGTAATTATTCATGCTTGATTGTGGTTATGAATGGGCCCCCTCTATTTTTTTCCCCTCCTGTTTGGTTTTGTGTCTGCTCATTTTTCAGCCTTTGGTATTTGAAGGATGTGAATGGTTGGTGAGACTAACTATTTGAGTGGGGACAGTTTTGTCTTTCCAAAAATTCACATGCATACTTGGTTGTGTAAATATTATGGATGCTGTCTTGCACAATAACCTACCCTTATTCAGAAGGTCTTGTTCTGGAAACATTCAAACAAATGCAGATATAATGTATTTATACTTATCAAAATGGGCACAACTTCTAATTATATTACCAAAGGTGGAATGTAGGATGTAGAACGTATTAGACTGGAAAAAGATAGCTGGTGTTCTAAAAAGCGATTTTTAGAGGCCGACACTCTACCAACCCTGCTCATTTTTCACTGGAACAAGCCAAGCCTGCTACTGCATGCTGCCTTTTGTCAGTAAACACAAAGAGAAATCTGAAGCCATCAATCTTGCTTATCAATACTTCTCAGTGTGATTCTTTTCCTAGCCATTTTCCTTTTTCTTTTCTTATATACAGAACTTCATTTTTCTCAGAGTGTCCTTTCAGTTTGGCTATGAATGAGTTGAGGGTCAGGTGCGTAATGCAAAAGTAATGCTATATATTTGAGAATTGTGTGTTGTTTAGAGTTTGGTGGATGTGTCTCCATATGCAGAAGTCAAAGTGGCTAAAAGGTTGTTTTCTGGATAAACTGAGCTGTGTACTGATGTCTGCATCAGGTGTGATTATAACCACTTTGTTGCATTCCATGGCTAAGGCTGTTATTAGCCCATTTTTGAATAGGAAAACCATTCTCCTGAAGTATATCCCAACTTTTTATGTGTGCTTTGTCCATATCCTTAAACCTGTTTTTGCTTTTCATTGTTATCAATAGTTAATGTCTTTCCTCTACTGGAAGTGGGTATAGCATGCTTTTACATTAGGTATATTACATGACAAAGATTATATCTTAGAACAAATATGAAACCAATCTTTACTGTAATCTAATAAGATATAGTGAATCACAAAAACAGTACTCCTTTGTTTCAATTAAATATTGTCAAAATGTTTTCTTTGGAAGAACACATTTATGAAGTTATCTCATACCAGTACAGGGCTTTAGCTTGTATTCTAAAGTCAAATATGACTACTTCGGACTACTTTATGCCCTTGATTCATAATTAAAAGGATACACTTATTGCTTGATAGATATTTGCACCTGTTTTATTTTTGTGTGTAATAAATTAATTGAGTTAGCATCTACTTCTTTGTTTATAAGCCTGTGATGAGCTAGTGTGATTTGTCTATTAGCTGTGAGCAATTTGCTTATTTTTGTGAGGTATATGAAGACTTTGGAGGAATGAGGTATAGATCACAGGACTGCATTTCCAAAAGGCCTGCTCTAATTTCCCATGAGTATGCAAGTTATTCTGTAGTTGCAGCTTTGGTTCATTATAGAATGATATGTGAATTAGGTAGATGAATGGAGACTCAACTCACGAGTGGAAATCTTCTCTAGGTGTGACTGGTAGGTATGCATGTGTGTATCTAAGAATGTACCTGATACATTTAGTGACTTTTGCGCACTAGCAGGTGCAGTATGTGTTTTTTATGTATATTATCTCATTTATCTAAGAATAGCTGGTGATTCTTACCTGTCTTTAGAGGTAATGAAACCAAGGTACAGAGTGATTAAACTTTTCTGCTTAGACATAGGTGGTAACTGGAGGAACCACAGTTCAAACTGCTGTAGCAGATTTCCAAGCTTGTGATTTTTATTTAGCACAACCAATTTTTAGGGGGTGGATTCCCTTTGTATTATGAGAAGCAACTCACCGCAGCTGATTTCCCAGTGGTAATCAGGTTTCTGGTCCTGTTTCTGGTAGTTGTTTCTCTGCTCTAAGTTTTGTTGCCCACTCTGTCTTTTTTTACCCTTCTTATCACTACTTCCTTCCTGATATTTATCTCCTTTGATTTCAAATTATCAACTTTCCCCGGTTTCAGACCTCTGTGGTGGTTCTCTCATTATGTTCCTTTGTGGGCATTTTCTCCTCCATATGCCCTTAAGTGTGAACATTTCACTGGTTGGGTGATCTTATTCTATTCCGTGATTTTTACCTGCTACCTAACTGTTTATGGCAATTCTGTATCCCTAACCAAGATTTCTTTCCAGAATTACAAGTCCATGTGTAACTTTGCCTTGATTTGCAAAATGTTTGATGCCATAATCTGAGTCTTGTAAAACCTCTTTATCTTCAGTGCCTGCTAGCTCAGTGAAAGAAATCACTCTCCACCAGGTACTCAAACATAAAATGCAAAGTTAACTTTGAGTTCTACCTCTCAAATTCATTAGATCCTCCTTTGTCCATCCTCATGGATTCTGCCTTATTTGAACCTGTCATTTTCTCATCTGGATGATGCTGAAGCCTAACTGGAGTCCTTGCCTGCAGCCTCCCGCCTCTCTCTTCCCCCTTCCATTCCAATTTCCCATGTATCTGCTTCCATAGTCCTCTTCCTATAAAGAAAACTGATTCATATCCCTTTCTTACATAAAAGTAGTGTAGATTTTATGTATCTGCTTTTCTAACCCCACATCTGACCACTTCTGTCCTCAGCACACACCTTACTTTCTGGCCTCAATAGCTCCTTCAGTTTCTTTTATTTATTTATTTATTTTAAATGCATTTTAAGTCATAGTACATATAGAGAGCTCAATTTTTCATCTCTCTAGTTGCAAACAAGATAGAGTCACTCTGACATCTCTCCTACTTCTTTCTCACACTGTTGACCAGAATGACTCATCTTTTCAGCATCTACCCAGATGCTTAAGTGAGGTCTCTTAAACTCCCCATCCTCATTCTAGAGACTTGGATTAAGGGCCCTTGCTTTGTACTTCCAAGTCAGTCTGTGCACATTATTATTGCTTATTGTCACCTTCCTTAAGCCTTATATCTCTGTATCTTTAAAGCCCACTGTAATGCCTGAAATACAGTATTAACTCATTTAATTAACCTAATTGTGTATTGAGGAATAACTTAATGTTTTAGGAGACTCATTCTTTGAGGCAGCTAGTTATAAAAGCCATTTATAGAGCAGGTATGATGGCACACTGCCTATAATTCCAGAGACTTGGGAGGCTGCAGGCAGGAGGATAGCATGTTGGAGGCTAGCCTCAGCAACTTAGCAAGGCCTTATGAAACTTAGCAAAACTCTGTCTCAATATAAAAAATAAAAAGAGCTGGGGGTGTAGCTTAGTGATAAAGTGTCCCTGGGTTCAATCCTTAGTGCAAAGAGTTTATGAAATTATACAGTACAAAAATTTGAAAAATTTTAAGAGGCAGCTAAGCAAACAAGAGTGGGGGCAAAGAATGAGCAGGGTACACAGTCGGTGACAGTTATCATTGATCAAAGTTCCACAGAAAGTATCAAATATGAAATGACTCAGAACTTCATTACAGTTCCTAAGTGTTAAATGTGTAAGAGAAACTTAATCTTGGGTATCAATCATTGTGAAAACCTATGAAAATATATATCCAGGGACCATATCAGAAAATGCTGGAGTCTTTCTGGGAATATTGGGGGAATTTGTACAGGAAACAAGTTGCAGACAGACTCACTCTTACTTAAAAAAAAAAAAAAAAAATTTCTGGAAAAGTATTAAGGGTATGTTGGCCGGAAAATCTGAAATAGGGAACAGGCCAAAAGCTTGTATGAATAGGAAGTGCTTTTGACCTTATTCTTTTTCAGTAATAGATATGTTCCTTTCCAACCCTAGTGTGTTGCAGTTAACATGGGAACTTTGAAAATGACCCTGTTTTGAAATTGCTTAATGCTTGTCTTCACTTTGAAAGTAATTTGGGCAGTATGTGAACAGAATGTGCAAATAAACTGGTGGTCAGAAGATATTTCTGCCAGTGTTATTCATTGGTGATACTTTTAATCCTGGAGAAATTTTGAAAACGTGTCAGCATCTGTGAAACCATTCACTCTCATCTAATTTGCAACTCTTTTTGTAAAATGATATATAGGGAAGTGAATGCTTAGTAGCTGTGTTTCAGTGCTAATCGTAATAATCACAATAGGAACTCCATCACCCTAACTAGACTATGTATAAATCTATTTATAAAACTACTTGATCTGGAGAGACCCAGTGTAGTCACAGTTTCTTTCTTGGCGGGCGCTGCGGCGCACGCCTGTAATCCCAGCACTTCGGGAGGCCAAGATGGGAGAATTCCAAGTTCAAAGCCAGCCTCAGCAAAAGCGAAGCACTGAGCAACTCAATGAGAGCCTGTCTCTACATAAAACACAAAATAGGGCTGGGGATGTGGCTCAATGGTCGAGTGCCCCTGAGTTCAATCCCTGGTACCAAAAAAAAAAGTTTCTTTTTTTCCAAGGCTCAGTTGCTAAGTGGGCCATTCGTTTTTTTTTCCCTTTCTTTCTTTCTTTTTTCCCATGATCATAGTTTTTGTCTTCAACGTTGGCCAGCTCTCTCATTCCATGTGGGAGGGGTGACTTTACCAGGTCTCACCCTCTGACAGATAACCAACTTCAAATGCAAATTCCGGAAGATGTTCTAGCTTTGGTCTTGGAAAGCCAGTTTCACAGTTAAGGTCTTTGTTTCATCCTTCCCCTGTCCTGTGTGCTGTGTCTCACTAGATGCCAGCAATCAGATGGCAGACATTTAGGCTTTCTGGTTGACTGATTTGCACACCAGGAAAGGGTTTCCTATCTGTGATTTGCAAAGTCTCAAGTTAGTGAAATGGATTATTGTCAGTTGTAAAGAAAATATGCCTTCAAAGAGAGCCACTCTTCACTAAAAGTATAGCTTGAAGTAATTTGTTTAGGTAAATCTGTGTTATAGAGATGAACAGATTTCTAAATTTAAAATTACTCATAGAAATACACTTCCTTTAAAATCAAGAACCAAAATTATTTTGGAATGAATCTGACATAACTTTCCTATGTATTTTTATGAATCTCACCATTGTGTATATCCACAAAACTGGGGTCCTAATTAGAATAAGATATATTCCATGCTTGTATAATTACATCAAAATGGAGTCTAATGTCATGTATAACTAAAATGAACCAATAAAAAATCCAAGATTATTATGAGACTTACTTATAGTGTTATATTCTATGCACATTTAACCTTTGACTTAATAATTAAGAGTTAGGTAAAGCTTGACCATAGTAGTTGTACATTTATTTTAGGAGAACCAGTTTTAAAAGTCACATTAGATGTCACATTATATTTTTAATAGATTTAAATGTCTTAACAACCATGAAGACCATTTGACCATAGAAATTGGCTCAATAACCAATGCATTTAATTATAGAAAAATTTCTTTCTTTTTTAGAAGGAAAGTATTTATAAATAATTCCACCCATTTGGATTGGATTGTAATTATTTTGATTGATTTTGTTTTCATAAATTTTAAATAGTAACAGGACCCAATTTAAATTTAGGAACTAGTAAATTACTAGTAATTCTACTAATTAGATTTTAAGATCTACCCCTTCATATTATCAATTTCAGTTTGCGCTTAGTTTTGTGATGAATTAGGTCATAATCCACAGAGACCCCTTCAAACAGATTGATTTTGTTTTTGCTTCATAGTGGCCATTATAACTTACAAACCAAGCAAACAAATACACACAAACCTAAAGTTAAATATGCTCCAACTTTCTCCTCCTAAACCTGAATATATATTGTAACTATATTTTCTTCATAACCAATTGTAGTCTAATATAGATTTATGTATTTATTACACATTAATCTTGGCTTTCTTTTTACTTTATGTATTTTAATTTATTTAAAATTGACAGATCACCTTGTGTGTTTTCATCATATACAACATGATATTTTGAAGTACACATGCATTGTGGAATGGTTAAATCTTGATAATTAACAAATGCATTATCTTACATAGCTATCACTTTTGCTATGAGAGTACATTACATCCACTGTCTTTACATTTTTCAAGAATTCAGTATAATTGCTGTAGTCACCTTGCTGTACAATGGGTCTCTCAAAATTTATCCCTCCTTTTTTAGTGTAGTTTTTTTTTTTCTTTTTTTGGTACCGGGGATTGAACTCAGGGGCACTCGACCCCTGAGCCACATCCCCAGCCCTATTTTGTGTTTTATGTAGAGACAGGGTCTCACTGAGTTGCTTAGCGCCTCGCCATTGCTGAGGCTGGCTTTGAACTCGCAATTCTCCTGTCTCAGCCTCCCTAAGTGCTGGGATTACAAGCGTGAGCCACCGCGCCC